>BGPR01002565.1:133113-171593 GCA_013235015.1 Araneus ventricosus | reverse complement strand
ATTTATATTAAGATATAATTTATTTCTGTATAGAGACAACGGAATTTGGAAATTAAAATTGTAGACTGCAGTTGGAAAAGCTTTTAATATACGTTTTAAAGCAGGATTTTGGTGGAGAACCAGAAATTTCCATTCATTTTAAAATAGAATTTGCAGTTTCTATCAACCACTCGTGATATTCGTTCCTCGATAATAATTAATCCGCTCATTGCTCACGAGATCATACGACATGATAGAAAAGTAAGGTGATATTCAGGGTTAATTGGAATATCCCAATGACCGGGTCCTCAGGGGGAAGCCTTCTTAACCAGTTACTAGTAAGACAGTTGTACCAGTCCAATACGCAAAATAAGAGGTGAATTTTGTTCAACCGCCAATGGCACTTAAGGACCCTTTAAGACCGGATATATTTTCATCCTTAATTTTTTTTTTTAGTCTATAGGTAGTCTTGGATCATACTGGTACTGTAAAAAATCATTTTAAAAATTTAGCATGTCCCTCAAATGCAGGAGCGCATCCTTTCAATCGTTAGGGTTAGGCTTTTTCTGTTTCAACGTGAATCCGTACAATTGTGCGGGTTAGTATTTTTCTGTGTCGACGTTGACCAGTACGATCCTGCAGGTTAGGCATTATCTATGTAAGATCCATCTAATTTATTTTTCAAAGTTTAGTTTTCATTCAATATTAATTACTAAAAGAAACAAATATCCTTTTAGACATCCTTATAATATAAACTTTTAATAAAAAAGAAGGGATATATATATATATATCAAAACCAACATATAAACACAAGATAAAAACTCAAAAACAGTAAAAAAAGACAAAATGTCTAAATAGACAAAAACCAGAAAAAAACCAAAAAAAAATGAAAAATATCATAGCGAACCGCTCGTCATGAAGGGAAGCTCGCTCATGATATTAATTTGTGCTTTTTTCTGCTGACGAAAAACGAAATCCGTTAAAAATTCCCGTCATCCCCTCTAAAAGCACAAAACAAACGAAAATGGAAGATTTCTTGAATAAAAAATATAAATACATTTAAGAAGATTTAAAAAGAATCAAATACAAGAATCCGAATACAAATACAAAAAATCCGAATACAAAAGACCTAGAATAAAATAAAAAACAGCCGTAACATAAAAAATAATAAAATAAAGCGAAATATGCTTACCATGGCCAGGAAAACGCTACCGCGACCACGAGGAGAATGAACGCCAAACCAGTTATCGCCGTTGCCAAACAGAGGAAAGAGAAGGATAAGGAGAAAGAGGCTTTGTCAGTAGCTCCGTAATCACTGCTTGAGATATCGTCGCACGAAGTTTTCGGGAATACCATTATTTAAAAGTTGATCATACAAAAGCTTTAATTGTCTAGATTTTGAAATTTCGTTCGAACAAATAGTCTCTCACTCTCCCTCAAACACTCTTATATATATATATATAGAGAGAGAGAGAGAGAGAGATATTTACTCCTATAATTGTTGATTTTTTTCAACAATTCGCACTCACAGAAGGTTGGCGCCTATAAATTTCGAAATAATGTGACATAATCGACTCCTAAGGTCGATTGGCATTTGATTGTTGGAATTCTATATCTGGGTTGTCTTTCCATAGTAATAGTTTTTAATCTTCTTATCTTTCTGTTTATCATTGTATGAGTATTATCAGGTTATATTGTTTTATATTTAATTTTAGATAATGGTTTTATAGGTGTATATGATGAAAATGTTATTTGAGCTTTAATGTTTTATAAAATATATAACTATATATCTTCAAACTCAAAACAGAAATTACTTGAATAATTATTTTATAAGTTATTCTAACCGGGTTTAATTTAAATTACCTGTAACTAGTATTAAAAAATTAATACTTGTACAAATAAAATCATTTATAGCACAGAAAAATAAAAATATATAACATAGAATTATTTTTTCAAAAATATATATGCATATTAATACATTTCTGTACCTAAATTTACATCCAGCGAAACTTCTGAAATAAGGGATACTTCTGTATTTTTTGAACGCAAATGAAACTTCGCGAATCATGCAATATCTGGTTGTTCGCTTTCGATTCTTTCTTGCACAATAGAAATTGCAGCGCCTTCACGCTGCAATTTCCCCCTTCCTGGGTCCCTTCAATCCCCTGCTTCTTTAGAAAATCTTCATGTATTCCCTCCGATAATTTCTATTGTGTACATATTCCTTTCCTATAGTGATTATATTGAAGGAAGGACCACGCATAATTTCGCACCATCATTAGGACTGGCGGTATTTCCAGATATACATATATGATCGTTGAACATAGCGTCAGTTTTGCTGGCTTTTGTACCTAGTTTTTTTGTCGGAACTGAATAATTACAAACACATGCATTGACAACAAACTTTTCTTGCTTTCCCAAAGTAAACTAAGGACGAAGATAGGATTTCAATGATAGAGTGAAATCCTATTGTAGAACTTTCTGTGAGTAGTCTGCTTTGTTCCGTAGCTTTCAAAGAGGTTCTTCAAAATACTTTGAAAGAGTTTGTCACATTTGAGTGCTGATACAGTGAAAACGACAAAGCGATTTGCGGAAGGTTCTCGAGGAATACTGAAGACCGTTAGAGGCAGTGGGACATATTTCGTGAAACTCTCTTGTAAAAAATCTAAAAACCCCAAAAATTGTTATTATGTAAAATATTTCATTTTTAGGCGATAGGAAATGAACCATGTATTTTTTAAGTTAATTTTTTTTCTTAATTTAGTACCCATTTCAAGTCTTACGGCCGTTACTTAGTGATACAGTCGAAAGAAAACACTGAGGTGTACATCAGATTACGCGAGAAGACACACAGGAAGGAAGTCGATTTTCGGACTGTGAGTTCGAGCGGCGCAAACGTCTTTTTACGTTTTTCATGTTCAGTTCAAAAGCGGATATCTCGTATTTATATGTACATTTTCTTAAACAATAATGGATAAAGTATTCTTAAGATTTCAGAAATATAATTAAATGCAAAAAAGATCGATTCATTTACTTTAAAGCTAAGTTTTCTAACCTGATAGCTAAAAGTGCAAAATAATTGGGCGCTCAGAGGGAGACCGAACCCTTACGATCGTGCGGGTTAGACATTAGCTAGCATTTCTGCTTCCTGGAGAGTTGTATTTAGAAAATGCCGGGAAAGAACGACTGTTCTAGTTTCCAGAATATCAATAGTATCTAGTTTTCTCAAAAGACGGCAGAGACAGTCCATATTTCAATTATAATAGCGTGAAATCTGTTGGCAAAATATTCGTGTTAAACATGTTGTCAAAAAATTCGCGCTAAACATTTGAATTATATATCTATCGCAATTAGCTAATTATTAATATATATTTAATTGCTTAGAAACCAATTGTTAATTTAATGTTGAAATAAATGAAGAATATTAAAATATGTTAGTTAAGAGCTAATATAATTGCTTTTTAGGCGTAATATTTGTTTACTCTTATGGTCGTGCGGGTTCGGCTTTATAGAGGTAGATGACAGATCTGTGCATTCCACTACTGAGCAGCTTCCCCACATGGCCAACGTGACTGATTGATCCTCTTGCAAAATGCAAATTGGGCTTGGCAGAAGGGGATTTACTTTTACACACAGAATTGATTACTGCAGCAGAAATTCATCACAGAATGAGCCACGTTTACTAAGAAAATTTATGAGTGATGTTATTGTGCGAGAATGAAGATGGACAAAGACGCAAATCTATCGCTTGTGGAGATCTTGTTCACCGAATTGACCAAGTGGTTCAAAAGAGAAGGGGGTTTACTATTAGTGAACTGTCTGTCGATTTCTCACACATTATAAGTCTGCGAGGACAGCGTTTCTGCATCACAGAAAAGCTTCAAGACGTCATGGAGACCCATCTCATGGCATTGACGGCAATCCTCTATGAAGCGGGCATTGGAACACTCGTCCATCAGTATAAAGGATGTCTGAATCTTCATGATGACTACGTCGAAAAGAAACTTTGATTTTATCTTATTCCTGGTAATAAGCCATTTTTATTCACACTTGTCTTTATTATTTGCTACATCGGAATTTGAAAAGAAATGTCCCTCGTAGAAGCAGTCTACGTTCATCATCTGCACCATCCAACCACAAACTATCTACTACTGCCATGCATAAGCATCCAGGGTTTGATTGAATGAAGGTTGTGACGACAACAAGCAGGCAATAAGGGTGATGTGCTGATAGCCATCGCCGACCACGGAGAAACTTCCCCTGCAGAAAGTTCGTTCCGTCATCCGAGTGGAGTAACTCAATCCCATCATTAATACTCTACACCATTATGGAACCGAGAACCTGCTTACTTATCAGGCGGTATATCAACCTCGTACTCGTGGTTCTTCCAGAAGGGAGTGTACTATCTGTAAAGAAAAGTTTACCAAAAATACATCTTTGCCCAAATTTAAGAAATACATATAAAACATCTTTTCGAAAGAAAAAGAATTAGAGTACACACTTGGAAATAAATATTTGCAAATTCCATAAGATCATATTCTTAATATTTTCTTGTGAATGATAATTCAACTGATTTTTTTAAAAAACTTTATTCTCTTGATTCACGAATTTCGAACAGTGTGGATATCATGTTTTACTTTCGCATACTGGAAGTTTATTCATGGTAATTCGCTACCATGAGTACAGCATACTTTTTGATTCACAAGACCTTTGGAATTTGGGGAACTCAAAATACTGGAACGGTCAAGTTCCTCTTTCAGAGATAAGATAAATTCTTAACCTCCTCAAAAACGGCATTTTAAAGTTTAATTCTTATTGATTTGATACACAAAATAAGACACTGCTTCGCTGATGGCTATTACGGGGAATTTGTTAGAAGGAAATGCTTTTGACCAAGTTCTAGGAAGATTGCCCTATGCCCCAAACCCACCTGGATAAGGAAATCTAACGACTAAAGACGCCCCTAAGCTATTCAGTTATTCATACTTAACAAAATGGAATAAAAAATTCGCTGTGACATTTGGGCATTTCGGACTCCCGTCGTTCTTTGTTTGAGCAGTATTTGGGTCTTTTTCAGTATTGAAACAGTTAAAGGAGATGTAAGTAATACTAATTAGATAGTAATGCATGGTCAGAAACGCACTCGTAATGCGATAGACGGCGTTGCTGCTGAAAGTCAATCGTTTTACAAATAACAGGTGCTGTCACAGAGTATTTTTTACAAGCAATTTTAAAGCCAAACTTAAGTTTCTTATAATAAATAAACAAAGGAACATCGCAATTCAAAACATTATATATAAAAGCATATTCAATTCGTAAAATTTATTTAAACTCTAAAGTATTATTTCAATTTCGTTTTAGCGATTATTTTGTTTCGGTAAAGTAACCTTTCAAGAAGAACATTATGATAAGTATATATTTATTTTATGTTTTCATCATCATCCTCTGGAGTAATACTAATGATCAGTAAAAGTCCATTTTGACTTTTAGTGAGCAATTAGAGTGTATATCAACATCGAAATAAGTGTAGTGAATGCAGCATAATAAAAAGTAACTGCTTCCATACTTTGCGATTAAAGATGAATTTTTATGCAGGAGTTTTAGCGCAGATTATTGAAATGCATCTATGTTGGAAGAGAAGATGTGCCTCCAAGTTTGAGGTCAAATCGATTATGTGTTTATCTATTCGAAAAAGGATTAACATCATGAATTGTGTATTAGTTATCAATCATTTATCTTTTTAATGTTTGTTTTCCATAAATAATTTCTGACAGCCTATAATAAATCTTCCTAAATCACGGTTATGAACAAGAACTATACGCTTTTAAGAAAATTTCCTTTCAAATATTCTACAGGAAAAATTATTTCCCTTTGCCGTGTTACTTTAATGCACTTCATAAAGAACGTTATCAACGTTAATGAAACTAGACGGATCGTATTAAAGACGTAAAAATTTCCTGGATTAAATAAATAGAGAATTCTGGAAGACGCGAACAAAAAGTTCTTTCTTTTTAATTGAAATTACCATATTACATATCAGCTGATTTCTTTATAAAAATTTAGATTATTCCTATATTTATTGATACTTTTTGGGTAGTTTTCTAACAGGTAATAACACTCTGTTTCATCATATAAATTTGCGGCAATAATAAGACTTCTGTTTCGCAATTTTATTTTAATTGATTTTTCTTTATTTATCCGTCGACCGCAGGGGATAATACGTTATTAAAATGCACATAGATGTTCTAGATTTGAATAATGTTGTTTGTAGAAAAATACGCACAAAATACTAAGTCAATGCTTACAGAAAACTCCGACTGATTTCAGAAAATGTGAGCGTATTGTTTATCAGATTAGCTTAAAAAAGGAAAAACTCATAATAATACAACATTCAAGATTCGTTTTGTATATCGATTCTACATTCGAATTCATTTTCATTGCCCAATTAACCCGTGAAAGAAATAGTTTTCAGTATGCTAATTAAACACAATACTAAACACTCAAATTTCGAAATGCATCCATTATTGAAATTTGAAACCACAGAACAGTATAAATTACTGTTCTGTGGTAACAGTATAAATAACAATTTTGCACCGCAAGAAATGTTTTAACATTTCCTAAGATTTTCCAACCTATTGCGCCATTCACTCAACAATAATTAGAAGATGCTCATCGATTTATTAGAGATATTTCAGCTCTATTGAAGTGTGGAAGTTAATACTGTAATCCGTTCAAAGCAGTAAAAGTCTTAATCCGCGATGAAGAGGACATCTTTCCATCATTTTAAGATCATTTACAAGAAAAGTGTCTCCAATGAAAAGCAGTTCCTCATCAACCCAAAGAAAAGCCCGATCGTCACAAAAGAAAATCAAAGAAGAAAATGTCGATGATGAAGGTCTAGGGAGCGTAATTTGCTACTCCAGTCAACGAAAGAAAAATAGAAAAAGAAAATATGTAGTTTTGAAATTCGGCATAGTTGTTGGCGATAGTTTCCTAAACGACATAATGAAAGTCCTCGCCGGTGAGGGGAGCACGGTGGTACAGGGGGGTTTAAAGGGGGCGTTTTAAGATTTCTTAAATATCTCGAAAACTATGGGCTTTAGCTAAAAACACTCAGTTACAAAATTAAACTACATGCAATTTCCTACCAAAAAAATACTACGTTTTTCTTCATGTAGCTTCAATAGTTTAGAAGATACTCAGGGATTCAAAAGTGAATATTTCTAAAATTCCTTATTTTTAAAATCAATTAAAAGTGCTGAATCAACAACCCTCAGAAAACTTCAAGCCTATATAATAATTATACAAGGGTAATATTGTATGTGTAGAAGGCGGGGGAGTGGCTGACAAACCTATTTGATGAACATTCGTGTTCCTTTCCTTCCCTCTCATCCGTTCCCCTTCACTCACAGTCTAGTCAACTTTCCTTCTAGTCACCTTCCTTCTACTCTTAGTCTAGTCAACAAATTGTAAATTTAAAATAAAGGTGTAATTTTGAAATTTGGAACAGTTGTTGGGATGACTGCCCTAAACGATATACTAAAAGTCGCCACCGGTGGGGGTGCCCGGGGTTAAAGGGGGCGTTTTCATTTTTTTTAAATTTATCGAAAACTGTGGGTTTTAGCGAAAAACACTTAATTACAAAGCCGGAACTTTCCCTATCCCTTCCATGCGACAGGCAGTCATATATATAATATTTTATACATATATTGTGATAGATAGCCGCTATTATGAAATAAAAACTTTCTTTCTTAAAAATAAAAATAACATTTTGAATCACTCTATCCTATGAAAAATATGCAGGTATATTTTTGTATTAAATTTAATGTAACTTAATTGTGTAATTAAGAGCTTTCGATAAAACCCATAGTTTTCGAGATATTTAAGAAAAACTGAAAAGCCCCCCCCCTGTACCCCCCACCGGTGGAGAGTTTTGGTATATCTTTAAGGACACTACCCCCAATAACTGTGCCAAATTTCAAAACTACACCATTTTTTTTCTATTCGTCGATTTTTGGCCTTCGTTGACCGGACTATTATTTCCCCTTTGGACAATTTTAGGGGGTTACGAAAATGAGGCTTTTAATCTATCGATATTTTCGTTTTTGTTTCTTTACCACTTGTGGGAATTCAAAAACGGAAGGGTAGTGAAAGCAAAAATTTATAAAGAAAAGTTTCAGCAGGCTAAGGTTTACTTTCTTTTATTACCTATGTGAGGTAGTGGGATTTTCACCTCTTAAGAATAGAGAATTAAAATAAAGGATTTATTCCGGAAGAGCACAGGGAGTGCATTTCCTGCAATTTCCGCTTTTCAGTTTGAAATATCTATAAATTCTAGAAACTCTGGGATTCTTTTGGGGTTGCATTGTTGGTGTTAAATAGAGCAGTTTGGAGATAGATTTCTGGAGAGAAATTCGAATTCTCTGCGATATGTTAGATCCATCATCAAGCTGTTATTTGCCCTATAATAATAAACGAATAGAATCATATATATTATCCAATGTTTTATGTCTAATAACACTTCGTATTTAATACTACAAGTGGAAAATGTAGAAATCCATGGTGCGAGACTCTTCATGGAACACGCCACCATATTCAAAAAGTGCGCGCATCACGGATTTGGATTTTTCTAGCCAAAGACCATATTGAACTTTATTGGTATTGGCTCACTTGTCTACATACGCGCGCATCATCACGACACTTCATATTTCCGAATATCTTTGAGGATTTCTTACATGCAGTGAAGGTTACATAGATCTGGGCAAACATTTTCACAAATAGCAACTTCTGTATCCAAACATCCTCTTCCACCTGCGATGAGGGAATTTAAAACCAACCAAACATCAACTGTGCATCCTGCGTCTTCATCTCTGCCTCATCTTACCATCCTTTTCTTTGGAGATGGAAGGTCTCGTTCCACCAGTTTAATATTCAACTTCGCCTCCTCCTCAGCCCATCATCCCCTAACGAATTCAGAGCTGCTTTAGTCGTTCTTTCAAGACTTTCTTCCAATATCCACCGTGTTTCACGTTCTTCAAATAGAGTTCCATCTGCTAACCATTTTTCAAAATCAAACTTATTAGAACTCTCTGCGGCCCATTTCTCTGTTATTGTGTACATTTTTTATTTTATTTTTATTATTTTGTTTTTCATCTTTTTCATTTTCATTTTTTTATTTTTTAAATGTATTTTTTACTCTTCTAATTGTTTTTCCATTGCATTTAGTTTTCATTATTGTCCAGTTATTTCATGTTTAACTGAGCAATTTTGTGTTTTTACAAATTTTATTTTTCTCTGTGTTACCAGAAATTTTTTTATAATGTATAGCTCCGTAGCAATACATTATAATGGAATAGCTCCTGTAAACATTTGTTAAGTTGCTGTGTTTTTAATTAGGCAGCCGTGTAGAGAATTGTCAATTTTTAAGACAGGCCACCCCCTCGGGTGTTGTGATTTTTCTTCCACCTTATGTCGGCGACAATGCTTGAATAACCCTAAGGTTATAGTTGCAAGAGCATGGAAGTGGTGTTATGCTAAGTGGTTGTTAGGAGCTACAGGAAACCCACCATGACTTTATAGCCACATTGTGAGTTGAATTAAAATATTCTTGTTTGTAGATGTCAGAATTTTTCTTCTATTTACGGAATGTAATCGTTTCCAAACTCATGTTTTGAAAACGGCTACTTTGTAGATATTTAATCATAATCGATGCACGGAATTTGTAACAAATTCCTTGACACAGCTAATATTTGATAGATAGAGTTTTATATTTTGTGCATTGATGCACTAGCATACTTTTCCTCTCCTTTTTAGGCTGATACATTCGTATTGGTATGTATGTACCTACCAGTTGGATTTCAATCTGACGGTAGCCCGTTCCCCATTTCCAATCTTCTTGCAGATTATTTTTCTCTCTTTCCATTTATGTCTTTCCAGATGGAAAGGATAAATTTGTTGAATGTAGAAAGGAAAAGAGGGAAATAACTCATGCATTAACGTAATGTTTTCAGGCTGACGAACTTTCTGTAAATTGAGAGATATAAACATTTGATAATTACGCGTATAAGCTAAAAAAAATAGTCCCTTCTCAGCAGTGGAAATCTTAATTCCCAACGAAGAGGACATATTCTTGTCCTTTTAATATCATTTAGAAGAAAAGTGTCTCCAATCAAAAGCTGTTCCTTATCGACCCGAGGACGAGCCCACTGCTCGCAAAAGTACTGAATGTGTCGATAATAGGAGGAGGTCGATCTTGTAGCTGTATTTTTTTTTCATTCTCCCCTTGGACCATTTTAGGACGTTACGAAAATGGGCTTGCTTTAATCTATTGGGTTTTTTCCCTTCTTGATTCTTTTGTTACGGCTAAATTGAGGAAGGGAATTTGGTGGTAAAAGCAAATGTTTATAAGAAAATTTTTAGCAGGCCATGGGTTTTTTTATCCACGATGTGATGTGGTGGGATTTTCGCCTCCTACGAAAAGATGTTTAAGATAAAGGATTTATTTCGGGAGAGCATAGAAAGTGCATTTCCAGCAATTTCCGCTCTCCAGTTTGAAATGGCAATAAATTCTAGAAACTGAGGGAAAATTGTGTTTTGTTGTTGATATTTTGATGTGAGATGGTCGGGGTTAGAGACTGGATTTCTAGAAATAAATTGAGATGCTTTCTTACGTATTAAATGAGCATTTTAATTATGTTGTTATTTGCTGCATGAATATCACTACTATTATAAAAGTACTTATGTGTATCTGTTTCCTGATGCCCTACAGGCCCGAAAGCTGGGCCTAGTACATCGAAATTTCAGAAAAAACAACAAAATAAAAACGTTGTGGAGTGTGGGATTGTGCACCTTGGACCGACGCTTTCGAAATTTTAATTACATAGGAATTAAGCAAACATTTAGCGTTCTTTGTTGACATATTTCGAAAACAAAACACAATGTTTTTGAATCGACTTTTGCTGAGAATAAAGAAAACTAAAGGAAAAACTTTTTTCCGGATGAAAATGAATACCTTTTGCTGTTAATCATTTATATGTGAAGAAACGTCTTTGGAGATGGTCCAAGCAATAGGAAAAGTCGTAAGTAGAAATAACAATATTTAATTCCTCCCTCTTTCTTTGAAACGTAAAAGAATAAATAAATCTTTCTTGCAAGTTTCCAATTTCTTTATGAGATGTACACAAATTTGATAAATATGTTACTGAACTGAATGAGGAAGTAGTGGTTCCAAATTTAAAAAAAAACATGATAAACCATCATACTTTAATGATATATCTTACAAATTCAAATTATTGCAAGGTCGAGGTATTTTGCAAATGCCCTGACCGTGAATAAGTACTCAGCAGTATGTGCCCTAATAAATAAATTTGAGAGCATTCATTAACTTTATTTTACCTCTGTGCACACTAAAACTACATTTCTAAATACGTATAGTTCACCTCTTCTAAATTATCTTCATTACAAAACTAACTGCCTGTTTGTATACAGTAACATTAACTTGAGACATTAAGTCGACAATAAAACTGAAATGTTGAGTCAAGCAAGGTTATAAAGTATTTCCGAACTTCTAAGCAATAAAAGCAGCCTTACTGAAAGAATCCTCCACTGGCACAAAACCATAATATTAAATCAATTCTGGTAATTACGAATTCATGCAGAGAGAAACTAAAACACATCTGTATCTATCGGGAGATATTTGAAGTCGACTTCGGAATTGATTTCCATAAATGCATAAGAATTTGCATTATTCATTTCTATTTTCAGAACTGTACAAATCAAAAATTTAAATTTTATTCCCCATGTTCCGGTTTCTTCAATGTACGTGTAGATATTTTTTTATTTTATTCTGGAATAGAGATCTTATTAATCAGGCGTAGGCATGTTACTCTTATTAAATTCCTAGCTCGAGCATTTTATGCTCAGTTAATTTACCTAATACGCTTCCCTTGGATTTCTCTCATTAATTCGAGAGTCGAACCAGTAGCGGATACGAGATTACTCGTTGCTTTCATTTTTCTTAGTTTAGGAGAATTTCGTTTCGAAGAGGAAAGGCGAAAGATCTTAATCATAGGACCCTCGTCTTTAACACAGTTCGTTGCAGATTAGTAGGATTTCCTTCATTTGCTGTGAAGCATAATTTTGACTAAATAATCTCCCTGTGATTTAAGTAGAGTGTAATTGGACACCGTAAGGTGCAACATTTTGCAAATCTTCGGACTTGGGTAAATTTTTAAGATGTGGGTGTTTGTTAGCATAATTATAGAGGATGCTTTTCTGGTAATGTATTTTATAAAATGGATGTGCGGCAGAAATGGGCTTGTATGCAGAATATGAATTCTGTTCTGGAAATCAAACTGAATGATTTTTTAGAGTTTTGATCTGATTATTGTTTATCTAATAACAAAAATATAATACATATGGATTATAGGTGATTAAACAATTAACCGTAATCAGGTTTTTTTTAAAAAAACAAGCATGCAAATATAAACATATGAATGTAAGAAAAGTTTATCTGAAATAGTCCATCTGAATGCTATATTAAAATTTAAATCATTAGTTTACGACGAAATATGACTAGTTTAAATTAATTTTGGAAGGGCAGATTATTGTATTGTTTACCCATAAATCTTTGATTTGTATTAAAACATATTTGATATTTTTTTAATACAGATTCTTTGTAGGTCTTCTTCAAACAATTTTCTTGCAATAATCATTTTCTATTTTTAAAGTGTTCTGTATTTGGATAGTTCAAAAAGAGAAAAAGAATATGTTTTACTGCTCGTTATGTTCTTGAAGACTGCTAATGATGTTCTAAAATAAATTATCCGACAACATTTCGAACATTATTCTGTTGTTGTGACCGGTATTCGTTTTCTTAATGAATATGAATGCGATAATTTAGGTTTGAGTTAGCATTAGTTAAGTCTTTGTTTCAGATCCTTTCTTATCTGATATATTTAACCTTTTCTGATAATTATAACATCATACGATACTTTGAATGGGAAAAGTCAAAGTTCAAATAGTCACATTGTCGCAAACTTTTTAATTTGATAGAGCGTTTCTAAATAAATACTATCATATGTTTTTCTCTATCTCTCTCTCTTTTCATACACTTATATTTAACTTGTTTCATGTTCGTAAAGATGGAATTTCGTGATTTTTTTCCACTCACTTCATTATATACTAGAGTTTTGAAGTTTTGCATAGTTGTGTGTTCTCAAAGACAAAATATTATTTTACTATTTTGAGATACTAATTTCAATAATTCGATTACTTAATCAAATTTTGTTTCCATTCGCGTGGCACCATCTGTTAGTGAATTTAGGAAAATTTGTTTCAATTTTTCATACTTATAATAATAAATTATAAATTAAAGCCAAAAATTAACAAGTATTTAAAATAAAATCAATCTACCTTTTAATGAACTATTAAAATTCTGTTTAAAAACTAATTTCACTAAGCTTATTTGCTTTAATGTAATTTATTTATTTACAACCCGCTCCAGCCCAGCCTACCCAGGAGGGTGTAAGGCCTTCCACAGGCCGGAGCGGAAATGCTTTAATGTAATGTAATACATACGACGCTGCATTTCAGATGCCTACATGATATATTATTTTGAGCTGTGTAACTCAGTAATGGTCTATATAGTTTAACCTATAATTCACATAATTCAAAATTCGAGATATATTTTCACCGACAGCAATTTTAGTTTGCAACAATCTTGCTCTGCAAATCTACAAGCTTGCAGCAAGGTTGACACGGCAAGAGTGCAAGCTTGAAACAAGTTAACGCAACCGAGTTAGTCACCACGAGCGAAACTTATCACAAGCCTGCCACGTCAAACTCCTTGCAAACTATAGCAAAAACAGAGTACAAAGATAACCTCGGATTCGAACCCCGCCATCCCGCTTCCTAAACCTGTCGTCCTAACCACTCAGCCAGCTAGACTCTGCGAGAAGAAGAGAGATTGCGGTAATGGATCTTTTATCTATACGATTTATTTTAAACTGTTTTTTTATTTCATTATTTTTTTTAAATTTTGAGTTGAGAATATGATTTGCAGTCAAAGAGAGAGCGATTTTCGCTAATAACTACGTTTTGCTAGTAGAATAAATTATGAAATTAGGGTTCAAAACTAATTACTTTTAAAATGGGACAAAATGTAAGTTATTATTTTTCAACAAACATTGACTGTTTTTTGGTTTAATTTTGTTTATAAACGTTAAAATTTCAACATTAAGAAAAAGGCGATATAGTTTTCTTTAAAGTGCGAGTTCTATATTTAGTAAAACGATGGAGAATTCTTCATTTTTTTTTATAAAAAAGTTAGGTTTTACAAATTATCATTGATTTATTGAACAAATAAAAAGAAGGACGGTCTATGAGATGTCATTAAGAATCGGATGTTTTTTTAAAACAGATACAAATATTATTTGTAAGTGTGCTGTATCATCTCTGCAGCAAACTTGTTTTGCAATCGTGGTGTGAAGCTTGTCATAACAACTTCACAGCAAAATTGGTTTGCAAGTGGGTTGATCAATTATGCTTTGTTACTTTGCAGGAAGTTTGCTGCAAAGGTGCCACGTCAAGTTTGTCATGACAAGCTAATATCAAGAAAAAATCAAACTTGCTGCAAGTGTACATACTATCTGTTATATGCTTTCATACACAAGTCTATATGACTGTAGCATCAGTCAGCAGAACATCCCAGCTTATCTGATTGTTTAATAATTTGCATCCCGTCCACAACCATCTATACTAAACAATGTCTAAGAGCGTGATTCCATAATGAGCCTCCGCGAAGGCTATCTCATAGGAGTAACAGTCAAAGTGCGAGACCTCAGAATACATAAGGCTCACAGTATTACCCCAATACATTCCTGAGATGAACCGTATTACAGTTGTAGTCGAACAATGCAACACCAACTATAGTCCATCCGGACTTAAGGGTCTTACACTATACAGGATGTCTCGTTAAGGCTGAGATGCATTTAGTTCCGATTTCATGGCAATTGCAATCTCCTTCTCTTCTGTTTTGCCTTGACTGGAAACGTATTCGCGTAGGGGGTTCTACAATGTGGTTGGTTTCTTTGCGGTTTGCTGCAATTGTTCTTCCATTATGAGGAACTGTGATGCTCTTAAACTAAATTTATCATCTGTTTCTCAGATGTTGATTTTGGGCTTTTGTGTATAAGAAATGTCATTAGAAGTGAGGATGTGTGGTGTAAATTGAGAAATGCGTGTGAGTTGTCATAGTACTAGACAAATAAGGTGAAAGAATAGATGCGAATTCCTATGCACTAGATATTTATTTGTTAATTTACTAGTTTAAAAGAGAATTCTCCTTGTTAAATATTGATAGGAAACACAATTTAATTAATTTTTTTAAGAAGTTAAATGAAACCGGAAAATGCAGTTTCTTGATGAAAGAAAATTCTATGTACAAATTTGAAACAATGAATTTGGTTATTAATCACAGTTATTCATTTAGAGCCACTAATTGTCTTCTTCGCCATTTAGAAATATTATCAAATCTGATTTTTTTTCTCTGAAAACAGAATTTTATTAGTATACTAAGAAGAAGAATTTATTTTTTTATTCATTCTGTAATTTTCAATTTTTAATTACAAATACAATGGAATGTTTAAATTATTTTTTTTAAGAATTTCAATAACAGTTTACCTAACACATTACAATCACATATCCAAGATGTTGCACTCTATGACCTGATTTCAATATCAAAGATAAAATAAACCCTCATTAATTACCTTACAATCTTTCCTCCTTAACATAACATACAAGTTAGAAATTTAATCCTCTCAGATCAAATAAAGCATTATTTTAATTCGAATGACCAATTAAGACATTGTTAGACACTTTTAATGCTTATAAAATCCTGGAAAGGCTTTCTTAATTTCCATTCACATGGCCTCACAAATTATGTTACGAAGTGGTAAAGTTGTTTCCCTGACATGCTAATCTTGGCGACTTGTCGAGAACTTTGGTGATTTGGCGACTTTGGTGACTAAAGGAATCTTCTAGAAAGATCCTGAACTGTGGTCCTATCTCTACTGGAAGCCAGTAACTTCATGGAACTTCTAGGGATTACGTCATTTCCTACGTAATGACGTCACTTCTTGTAGAAAAGGTAAAAACGCGAGCTCTGAAACTAAAAGTAGTCAGTTGGAGTTTGATCAGCAAGTAAGCTGGTGAGATAATAAAAAATCTTGGGAGTGTTGTGTCGGAGATTTATTGGTGATATCTGTTGTTAATTTTTACAAGCGCTGTTCAGTTTTGTTATCTGTGCTGTGTTTAGTATTTAGCTGAAACTTCGTGGGATAAAGCGATATTTATATTTTTATTATCCTGCTTTTTAATCTGCTTTCACGAGCACTTACTAGACGATTTTTGTAACATTATGCTACAATTGATTTACACCTAAGCTATGCTTAGTAACAATGTCAAATCTGGCCTTTTGTTTTCTAAACTTCGGTTCTGCGTAATTATAGAACAAGATTCCAAGATTTACAAAAATAAAATATTCGAATTAAATTCTGATTAATTTAGAGATAGAAGAACTATTATCTACAAGGGTAGCATATGTTGCCTTCAGTCATTCAACTCACCAATGTGATACTCATTAGTCGTCTTTGTGTGCGTAAGCAATAATCAATATCAATTTCTAAAAAAAAATCGATTTTACTTACGAAATAATTCTCACTGAGTTGTTAACAGTCATTTAACCAAAAAAATAGTAGGGCTGCAATAGATTTATTGCTGATTAGCTGAATCATATCTGTGTAAAACATTGCAAGCTTGATTTGAAATGGTCTTGTTATATGGATAGATAAGTACGCAACATTAAAAATCATTCCAAGACATTTTCGAAGTTGTTTCTAAATGTTGTATTATTATTTCATTAAGAAACAACCTCATCGATTAAGTTACGACGTTTCGTTGAAATAACAAACATTTTAAGAGAAGCACATTATTCTTTGACTTTTAAAAGAATTTAACCACAAAATGCTGACTAATTTAGAAAACAGGTAACTTATTATTCATCAAATTGGCATATGATTCATTAAATTAAATTATAATTGGAACAAACTCAGGATACTACTTCATCCAAAATTCTTATTTTATGTCAAATTCATTCTCATTGCCGTATTAAAAGTTATCATACCTTTCCGAGAGTTAGTTCTAAAGCATGATAATTTAATACAACGGCAGCAAATACTCAATAAAATTCGAAATGCATCTATTATTGGAAATGGAAATCACAAAAGAATGGTTAATTTTGCACCTCAAAACTACTCTCAAAATGTTTCTCAAGATTCTCCAGTCTGTGGCGCCATTCCCTCATCGATGATAAGAAGACAATCATCGATTTATTTAAGATATTTCATCTCAATCGAAGTGTGAAAGCTAAAAATGTAATCCGTTCACGGTAGTAACAGTCTTAGCTCTCGACGAAAAGGGCATCTTCAAACCATTTTAAGATCATTTAAGAAGAAAAGTGTCTCCAATCGAAAACAGTTCCGCATCGACCCGAGGAAGAGTCCGTCATCGCAAAAGAAAAGCCCGAAATAGGTCGATAATAGGGGTCGATCTGGGGAGTGTAATTTTGTTTTATTTCCCCCTTGGACAATTTTAGAGGGTTACGAAAATGGTTCTCTTTAATCTATCGATATTTTCCTTTTTCCTTCCTTACCACTCGGTGAATTGAGGAAGCGGAGGGTGGTGAAATTTTCAGGGGGCTATGGTTCACTTTCTTTCTGCCCCGAAGTGGTGTTGTGGGATTTTTGCTTCCTACGAAAGGAGGTTAAGATAAAGGATTTTATTCCGGGAGATTCTGGAAAGTGCATTTCATGCAATTTCCGTTTTCTCGTTTGAAATGTCTATAAATTCGAGAAATTTAGAGAAAATTGTATTTTATGGTTGCTTTGTTGAAGTGAGACGGTCGGGTTTGGAGAGGGATTTTTTAAAAAGAAATTGGGGTGTTTTTTAACGTGCTATATGTATATTTATTAACTCGTAAATTCGTTACTGCGCTTCTAAATAAGTGCAAGCAATCGCAATTTGTGCTCTCTCTCACTTTTTATACACTTTTATTTGTCTTATCATGTTTCATGTTTGTTCGTTTTTACTCCCTTATGTGCTAGCAAGCCATAAAGTTTTGTACACTTGTGTACTCTCAACAATTGTATAAAATTTTAATATTTTCGGAACTATCAGTTAAGCGATAATTTAAATTAATTTTGATTTCATGACGTGGCGGCATCTGTTAGAGAATTTGAGAAAAAATGAATTATAAATTAGAGACTAAAAAGTAATAAATATTTAGAATAAACTCAATCTAACTTCTTATATACTAATAAAAGTGATTTTTTAAAAACTGTTCTGATTAAATTATTCGCTTTAACTCCAAAGTAATATGATAATTGCTATGCTACTTTTCAGACGCCTCTTTGATATATTATTGCGAGTGAAGTAACTCCATAATGGTATTTACTTCATTATATTATATTTCTAATTCAAAATTCAAGAAAGGATTCTTTATATAAAAGCTGTTATATGCAAATCTATATGACTGAAGCATCAGACACTAGAACAACCCAGCTCATACGATTGCTTAATAATTTACATCCTATCCACGTCCATCTGTACCAAACAATGTCTAAGAGCGTGACTCCATAATGAGATCTATGCTTCGGAAATCCTATCTCATCGGAGTATCAGTCAAACTTCGAGGTTCCAGAATACATAAGGCTCACAGTATTATGCCAATACATCCTTGAGATGGGCCGGACTACAATTCCAATCGAACAATGCAACATCAACTGTAGTCCATACGGACTTAAATGTCATACATGAAGTCTTGTTAAGGCTGAGATGCATTAACTTGCAGGCAATTACAATCTCGTTCCCATCAGTTTTGCCTTGAAAGGACACGTATTCGCTTTGAGGTTCTGTGATGTGGTTGGTTTCTTTGTGTTTTCATGTAATTGTCTGTTGTGAGGAATTCAGGTGGTTACATATTAAATTTCTCTTCAGGTAGCCTGACGTTTATTTCGGTTTTTCGTTTAAAAATGATGTCATTAGAAGTGAGGATGTTTGATACAAATTTAGAAGCGCGTGGCAGTTGTCATAGTCTGAGACAAATAAATTGATAGAATAGGCGCGAATTGAATCGGCAGTTTGAAGAATGGAAGGAATCCAAAAACAGCTTCCTAGGAGGAGTTTAAAAAATACTTACTATTTTTCTTATTTATTTCTTACCCAAACTTTTTAATAAGATTCTTTACATTAGTGGTTTTCTTGTCGATTTTCGGTCTTTCTTTTACAGCTACGGAGTAGTGTTTATATGATAACGCAGTTTTGTGCTCTTCGATTTTTAAACGCTTGCTCTCTTCTTTAAACTGCTGATTTGATTGTCACGTCCTATGTTAATTTACTCTTTTTAAAAGTGTGATAGTAATTAAAAGCAAACATTGTTTATGTATTTTTTAAAATTTAAACAAGCGTGTGAAAACGAAGTTTCTTCCTAAAGGAAATTACTATACATAAATTTGGTACAATGAATTGAAATATTAATTAGACATATAATTCTAGTCGCTCCTTTTTCACAATTTAGAAATAGTATACAAATTTAAAATTCAAATAAGTCAGTTTCTAAAAACCCACTTTTATTAATATACTACGAAATAGAAATTATTTGTATTTTAATTGCTTTCTTTTTTTCAGTCTTTAATTTATAATTCATTATCTTAGAAAATGATGGATGCTTGCCATCAATTTTCTTTCACATTCATTATGAAGTGGCGGACGTATGAAATGATAATTTAATTAAATTAATCGGCTAATTCATGATTAAATTCTAAAAATATTGAAATGGTGCATGAAGATGGAAAGTGAATGAGTGAGGGTAATCGGCTAATTCATGGTTAACAAGGAGAGGGCACGACTTGGGAAACTCAGTTCGGGATGAAACTTGGTATATTGATAGCAAACCTTTAGGGTGTTCACCCATTAATCTAATAAATTTCAATGGGCAGCCGATTCGGAGAAAATGGACCTCACACTTTGGGCACAGCTTTGTTAAAAATTGAAATTATATATTGGGGGAACAATATGTTAAAAATTAAATATGTTGGGAAGAGGTAGCTAGGATATTTATAAAAACATTGAAGCAAGGTAGATGCCCAGAAATAAAATTTAAATTATAACATATATTGAACAATCAATTAATTCTGGGTACTGAAATATTTAACACGATAATAAGAAATTCTAGCAATACTGATATAATCACCTACCTTTGCTGACCTGAAAACCCTAGCTACTTAATTAAAAGTGAATTAGCATATAGTGGTAGTACAATACTAGTTGTAAAAACAAATCAGAGAAATTAAAACAGAATCAAAATCTATGAATTTAAATCTTTTTTATTTTAGAATAGTTTAAATTAAATTACTTTAACACTGCCACAAGTTACACATATACAAGATGATGCACATTTTTAGAAAATGTAATAACCAAATTAAAAATATGTAGCTACACATAATACAACGCACTGCAGGCTCAAAAAATATATACTAATAAGGATATTAGGTAGAAACAACAAATTTAAGAAACATCTTGATTCTGCAGAAATGGCGGTACCTTTACAGAGCACATCACAATCTTTGTTTCGCTTGTAATAAAAAAAAAACTAACCAAAGCACACGTTGTATGAAAAATTCGGAGAATTTGTAATATCAAAAATTACGTTATCATTCTTGAGGTAATACAGTCGCATTATTGGTATACTAACAAGTTTCCTTGCACATTTTCATCAACACACAGTTAACGTAAATTTTTGCAGAGCAGGCTCTTGAAGAATTATTGCACCCTGATCATCTTTAGTGCAGGGCTTGAATATTCAGAGCACTCTAGCTACTGATTTTAAAATCTTAGCACCAAAAGCTGTCACAATTTTCTCCAATTTTCATCTGAATAAAGAAAGATGAAAAGAAAAAACTTTTTCCCTTCGATGACACCATTCACTGCAAAAAGGTTTTAAATTCGCAGAATCCAGAAGATTTCAAATTTGCAGAATCAAATCTTACATCATCACACAAAAAAATCTTGTTGAAGACAAATCAAAGCTTACATCATCACACGAAAAATCTTGTTGAAGAATACAACACTTGCATCATTTTGCTCCAACGGAAAAATAATAATATATATAAAAATGGTTGACTCTCTGAAGGCCTTAAGGTCCCCAGAAGCCTTAAAAAGGCCCTGGGACCTGCAGCTGCCAATACCCTCACTCGTTCAGAGAAGCACACAAAAGAAAGTTCCAATCGTAACGGAAAACGATTCCAGTAACAGACGCCAAAAGTCTGATAACACCAAAAACCTACGCGAGCCAAGATGGCGAAGAAATAATCCCGTAGCAAAATTTGAATTTAAAAAATTAATAAAGTTGAAACCTTAATGGAAACAACAAAAAAAGTTAAGACAAATAATAATTAAATTGAAAACAAAGTAAATAATTAAGTAAAATTTGGAAATTAAATGAAACGGCTAATATTAACGTTTGAATTTCAAAATTATCCAAAGTTGCCACAAGAAAAGAAAGAAACTTTAGTGGCGAAGAATTAAAATAATTAAAAATACTGACAAAGCCGAAAAATGATGTTGATGCAATATTTGCAATCTAACAAGCTTTTATACCAGTAAGTGATCATCAGCACTAAGCGACCAAATGGCTCAAGTGTCAGCGCGCCTGTCTACGGTCCGGTACTCGCAGTGTTTTTTTTTTCATTGTTATTTTTTCCAAAAATATTTCAAATTAAATTACAAATTAAAGCAATATTTTTTAAAATGAAATATTGATTATTTTTATGCATAAAATAACTGTTCATTCACATGCTGCTTGAATTACAGTTAAAATTTAATTTTTAAGCAGTAAAATAATTATAAACACATCTTTAATGGTGATAAATGATAATTATAATTATGCACATCATGAAACATTTTTGTTTAGGCCTTATAATTCATAAATTTTATAAATTCATTCTACATTTATTAATAAATTTGAAATTTATCTTTCGTTTACTACATTGTAATTCATATTCCTACATTTAATTACATACAAGAACCAGAATGATAATCATCGTGAAAACATTGGAAAAAAAATATTTTGATATCTTTTATAATTAATAAATGACGACTGTTCACAAGAACAAAGGTTCTTTAAATGATTCGTGTTCGATTCCATCTTCAATCTCCGATACACTAGCAATATATTTATTCATAGAATATTTTAACTATATATATCATGCTAATTTAATCGAAAAACGATGGGAAACACTTCAAAATCCAAGGTGGATATCCACGTTTGTTCAGAGTTTCTAAGGGAATAAGAGTAGAACTATAGAAGAATTTCATATGATATAGTGAATAAAATCAATTACACATTTGTACCTCTTCAGTCATTGAAGTTTTGTACCATCTGCCTACGCATTTAATAGATTAACAGCTGTTCTCTAATATTTACATTCGATCATTAAAATACTACACAGTCCGCAAATGTATTCAATGCATTAACATCTGCTCTCCTTTGTTTTCAAGATAAGGTAAAAATGAAGTATTTGTAAATATAAAAACCCAATAATTTAATACTTTTAATGATTTTAAGATTACAATTTTAATTACAGTTATTATTTATCACCATTAAAATGTATTTATAATTATTTTACTGCTTATAAATTAAATTTTAACTATAATTCAAGCATCATATGAATGAACAGTTATTTTATGTATAAAATAATTAATATTTTAATTAAAAAATATTTCTTTAATTTTTCATTTAATTTGAAATAATTTTGGATAAAATAAAAAAATTTTGGAAAAAAAGCAACGCGAGGATCGAGCTGTTGACCAAGCAGACCGTAGACAGGCGAGATGACACCTGAGCCATTTGGCCGCTAACTGCTGGCGATCACTAACTGGTATATAAGCTGTGCCCAAAGTTTGAGAGCCATTTTCTCCGAATTGGGGCTGGCCATTGCACTTTATTAGATTAATGAGTGAACACCCTAAAGGCATGCTACTAATATGTCAAGTTTCATCCTGAACTGAATTTCTCAAGTCGTGCCCTCTCCTTGTAAGTTCTAAAAATATTGAAATAGTGCATGAAGATGGAAAGCGAAAGAGTGAGGGTACGTGATTTCAAAAATTTAGCATATCATGAAGTAATTCAAAAATCGATTATAAACTTCTGTAATAACAAACGTGAAACAAGGGAAGTTAAATAAAAATTTCTAATGAGTAACGTCAACAGCAAACAGAGTCGCACTATTGCAAGCTTTTAAGAGGAGTTGGAACCTTAAGTCCGTTAACCCTAACCCTGTTACTTCGATGCACCTTTTCTCAAAATCTGTTATAGATTCATGTTTGAAATTTTTTATGCAAGTAAAGCACATGTTTCTCATTATACTGAAATGATTTTTAAAAATTCAAAAATTTATTTTTTATAATTTTTTTGTGTCGAAACAAAAAAATGCGAAATTGGTCATTTCAGTGCATCTCTCAAAATGTGTTATAGATACATGTTTGAAACTTTTTATACAAGTAAAGTACACCTTTCTCATTATACTGATGTGAGTTTTTTAAAAAACTCAAAACTTTATTTTTTGCAATTATTTTTGTGTCAAAATAGGATAAAATTTCACTATGTCTAATTAAATATTTTGTAAACTTATAAACAATTAAAAATTAACCAAAAGCTCATTTCAGTATAATGAGAAAGGTGTACTTTACTTCTATAAAAATTTCAAACAAGTATCTATAACAGATTTTGAGAAAAGGTACATCGAAATGGCCCATTTAACATTTTTTTGTTTTGACACAAACAAATTTGTAAAAAATAGCTTTTTGAATTTAAAAAAATAATTTTAATATAATGAGATAAATATACTTAACTTGTATAAACAATTTCAAACATGAATCAATGACAGATTTCGAGAATAGGTACATAGAAGTGGCCAATTTAACATTTTCGGCCTTAGGGTTCCAACTCCCCTTTAAATTGGAAATTCAAACGTATTTTGCAAGGATTTGAAGTAAGACTGTATTTCTTTCATGTAAATAAATTCTATATGCTGCAGAGAACTGCTTGTTACATGGGTGTGCATCAAATATTCACTAATTTCTGCAGTATTCCATAAGAAAATTCATCTACTTCATCGCGGAAAACGAAACACTCTTTTTAGCTAAAGATGGTGACAACAACTAGCCACAGACTCAATTAACCCTAGGTACTCATCTTCTCTCTTCTCCATACATAAGGCACCATCCTCTAAAAGTCAACAACACAAAGACTTGAAAGAACTAACAGTTATATTACCAACTATTGTATTCTTTTGTTCTAAGTGTCATCTTTTTTGTATCCTTATATATAAAATGTAATTTTTTTTGCTCTGGATTTTTTAATAAAGTTTCACGCATACCCAACCAACCGACAGAGAGCCGTCCTGGCTCCGAGTTCGGGGGTATGCTGTGGTGTTAAGTTAAGTATTCCATATCAAAAAATCTGTTTTAGATAACCTAATTATTATTGTGAATATTGTTCTCATCCTTTAACATTTCTGAGGAAACGGGAGAAGAAACTGAATTATATTCTTTTGAAGAATTTTATACAGTCCAAGTTAATTAGAAATGAACTCGGACTTGGCGCTTACAAATTAAAGTTGAAAATTTAAAAAAAATTAAATGGAATAAAATTATTTTATGACCACTAAATAATGAGTCCTGTAGAATAAAGTAAAAAAAAATATTTACTTTTCAATGAAGTTCCTAAATTAATGGAAATCAGATATATTTTCTTTTATTCGAAATATATTCTCGTTTGTAGTTGTATGCAGATGAAAATTCCTGATGGAATGTTTTTTTTCCGAAATTCTGTGAAATTGATTACTTTACGGTTTGCTAAAATAAGGTTATTTCAAGGAAAGTCAGTACCAAGGAAAAACAATTCGAAGCAAATTTTCAAACTGAAGTCTTCATACTGATACAAATTATTTGCAGACGCAGATGCAGTATTCACGCATTCAAATAAAAGTCTTATTATCGTTAACAATTTATTGGCTAATACAGAGTTTTATATTTCCATTTTAATCAGTTTTCTGACATTTTGCCCACAATTTATAAAGCTATATACGAAATTGGAGGATAATCTAAATTGCTTATAAAGAAATGATATATAATATTACAAACTCTCTTAAACAACAAGAATATTCTTTTTTTACTATTCGCTTGTTTATAAGCACGCACACACAAGAAAAAAATCAACATATTTAAAATCTAAAGCTATTTTTTTACTTTTCTGCAGCTTCCTATATTGGATATTTTATCTAACACATGAGACGTTTTCGTCTTTTACATAATTCGACTAGTTTTAGACCCTGATAATGTTGATGTATTGCTACAAATGGTATCAAAAACATGAAGAAGGAGAACCAATTTCCCCTGTAGAATATTGGAAAGAAATTACATTAAAAGCGCACAGCTCTTGTTCATAACCGTGATTTAGGGATATTTAGTATAGACTGTCAGAAAATGATTTATGGAAAGCAAATATTAGAAAGATAAATGATTGATAACTAATACGCATTTCATGATTCCAATCCCTTTTCGACTAGGTAAACACGTGATCGATTTGACCTTAAACTTGGAGGTCCATCTTCTCTTCCATCATGGATGCATTTGAATAATCTGCGATAAAGTTCCTGCATAAAAAAATAATCTTTAACCAGAAAGTATCGAAGCGGTTGCCTTCACCGGCTGTTAAATGGCGGAGAGTAAACAATTTCGATTATTATTCTTTTGTTTCTTAAAAGAACAAAATGAATTTTTTTTTCTGAAAATTAGTATTAATTTAGAGGTTTGTGGTGGGAAAATAAATTAAATACGCATCTATTATACTATATATCATGAAAAGTAATTTTCTCGAATCAACATTTGCCCTATGCCAATGCTAGAATATTAATGATATAAAAGGTTATATAATAATAAAATTTTTAAATTATTTTACAAAGACTAGTTTGAATAATTCTTTACTTCTTCTATTACAAGACACATATTTTTCATTTAAAATATTCTAAAATGAAGAAACGCTTTTACTGCAATTTGTAGGACAGGACATCTAGGTAAAAGTTCTTTATATGAAGGTAATCACGACTAATCAAAAACTTAACTTTTTCTGTTCAGGTCTTTTTGGATTCTCTGCATTCAGATAATTTCATATCATTTCAAAATTTCATTTATATTTATTTCATAATGTTCAGCCAGAAGCAATTTGAAACATTTAGAATATCTAATTTCCAGAACATATATGATAAATTAAAACTTAGTTGCATTTTTCTTATTTTTTCGTACAAATCATGAGGCATCTTACATTTGACAGTTATATGTGGACAGATCAAATTACATTCATTTTTCTATTCTTGTATTTCTTAATTGATATTTTTGAATCGAATTTTATGATGGTTTATCTTATGTCGGCTTATAAATCTTATCTTTGAGTTTGGGTGATAGAAAAATAGTTTTTTTGGTTTCCTAAAAATATTATCATCCTTTGAAATTTAAGATTAAAAATTAATATTTTTTGAAAGAAAAAAAATCTATCATGAAAAATTCGAAACTAGTTTTTAAAGAATTTTTTATTTCTTTTTTGCTGTATTTAATTTATGTACTGAATTTTTACGCGAAACATATCGCGTTCATGTATTCAAGCGTCAACAATAACAAATGTACATACGTACATAATATTATTTAAAATAATATAATGCGCACATTTATAACATTATACCAATTAATAATTCTATCTAATAATTCTAGAAATTTAAATTTCCGTTAATATTCAATTAAATCTCTCTACAGAAATTCAGAAAGTAATTATCAGAATATAACTTTTGTGAAAACTTAATTTATGTTTATTGACTGTGTGTGTTTCCTCTATGTACAATAATACTTTAATAATGCTCTGTGGTTAAACAGAGATGACTCAGTTAAAGTTCTTTAAAGGAAAGCAAGTAAATAAAAAATTAACATTTGATGCAATATTACAATGGTCAGAAATGTATTAATATCCTTTTATTCAGATAAACAAGACAAATATTTTGAATAAATTGTTTCCTAAAATTATTGGCACATTTTTATAATTTAAACTACCATTCTTAAAAGTTAAACGTTTCCTGACGACCAAATCAGATTCACTTTAGAAATTTACAATAAAAATTATTTTACTTAGTATACATCCATATTTAAAAATTCATCAATCCATGAGCCCAGTCTCCAGAAATTTTAACCATACTTCAGATATCAATTTCACAGCAAACTGTATTCATACCGGGATCTTATTTTCTAGATATCTAACCAGAATCATTTTCCTTTATATCGAAATTCAAATAGTGAAAACACTAGAAAACAGCAATTACAGCTTGTACCTGTATTATAAATACAGATTAGCTATATTCTTTTGTCTAATTGAAAAATTTAAAACTCAAAAAGACAACAAGATTCATATATTAATGCAAAGCAATTTTTACAATTCAGTTTGGCTTTTAATACAAAATAAAAATCGATATTAATCAGAGATCAATAACTTTTTGACTATTTAAAATCTATAGCGGTGAAATAAATTCAACTGGAAACGTGCAAATTACTTGACACAGATTATATTCTAAGTTTACCTAATATGTATATTGCTATTTAATATATGTTGCAGTCTTTCTCAAGAAATAAAAGATTCACATCTAAATTTTAAAATACCTCTAAATAGTAATTACCTCTATCCTTTTCATAATAAACTTAAAAGAGCTACAATTTATTACGTTTGCCATACAGGGAAACTCCTACTGAAAAAATTTTCTTCAGAAAACCAAACTCTGCTATAAATTACAACAAAGGCATTTTCCGTTAACACCCATTCGATTTCCATTAAGCTGCTTTCTCACCATTAGAGAATTTAATTAGCTGAATTCCTAAATTATTTTGTAGAGATACCAGCTTCAAAATGAATATGAGCACGAATAATTAATTGCATCTTTTAGGCAACTCGTGTGCTTGTATAATCACTAAGAAGCAGGTGGTAGAATTTAAAATTTCTTCTAGTTGAAACATGAAACTTTCTATTGAAATGTATTTCTAGAAGCTTGAAACAAGTTTCAATTTCAGTTGTGTCAATTAAATCTGAGCTGACTACAATTGAGATCCATATTAATAATTTGACAGATTTTCGTTTGAACAGCGTAAGGTTAGGATTGTTTTACTATTTTTCCAGACGTCGCTAATGGGTATCGATACGCACCCCTGGCGGAGGAGCACCACGAGTACGCGGATGAGAATTTGCTCATCCGCGTTCTCGCTTCTCCAGGGGGGTACAGTAGTGAGGCTTTAGTTACCCTCTACCTATGACGATGCATATCTCATTCGGGATGTGCCGGGACGTGGTCGATGATGGCCGTTAGAACTGCCACCTCAGCATCTTATCTGTTGCAGTGATCGTTCTTCAATTGACCTCGAACGCTATGGTAGGGTGGGGGTAGCTCCTTTATGCGTAATGGGCATCGATGGTGGTAAATAGTTACCTGAACCTGATTTCTTATGTTATAAACGAATATTATTACTTTTTATAACTTATTTTTACAGCGTTCAAAACTTTATTTAGCTCTACTTCAAAATGATACTGTAGAGAGTCCCACGAGCGAAATCAATATAAACATAGAAAATCTATTCGATGCGTGGGACTTAATTTTCTGGCTAATGGAATTATTTTAACAAATTGACAATGGAATTTTCGCAGTTGATGATGGGATGACTTCATATTAAATCAACTTCGAACAAAAAATGCCTTTGACATTGTGAAAAGTAAGTGGATAATTACAGTTTAATTGGAATAGATATTATCAGGATAAATTACGGTTATAGTTTTTAAAGGAAATTCAATTCAATAAAAAGCATTTTTTATTGAATTGACTTTATCCATTTCCTACATGGATAGGAAACCCCTTCTTAATTAAAATTAAGGAGATCATGTTTTAATTTTTACGTGTCAGATGCCATGCAAAATATTATTTTATTTCTAATAACTTTCATTAATCAACTAAGGCAAACATTTTATCTTATAGTAATCAAGCCCAAAGTAAAGGATCATTACAATGCTCACAAGCTTTCTTATTGGCTGAACTTGATTCCAAAACTAGACACTATTGACAATGCAACCACTGATCAACACCATATGCTTGATGACCACCACAATGCCTCGATGTACGATGGCTGTGTCCGAAGTATTTATGCTGACGTCGAACAGAAAACGGCCAAACAGAAGATTGATGATTCGACACAACTGTCCAATACAAGCGATCTCCTAGACACAGACAAGATCCTGTCCGGAAATGTGACTGAAGTCCAAGTGTATGGCCTAGATAAAGGGGCCCACCTCTCAGCTCTTGGAGTGACCATAGCTGTTGGTTGTTCGTTGCTTATGCTGAATGCTGTCGTCTTTGCTGCGATATTTTATCAGAAAGATAAAATAAATGTAGCGAAGAACATGCAGAAAGCTTTTTATGAGGTGAAAATTCATATTCTGATTTTGATTTTCTCTATTTCATTAAGATAATGTATGAGGGTGATTCATGCTAAAATATCATCTTCTTCTGGAGATCGACTATAATTGATATTTTTGTATCGTGTTTTCCTTTATTATTCTTAAGTCAAGTCTAAGGAAATTTTCGAAT
Source organism: Araneus ventricosus (assembly GCA_013235015.1). NCBI lineage: Eukaryota > Metazoa > Arthropoda > Arachnida > Araneae > Araneidae > Araneus > Araneus ventricosus. The sequence goes on along the minus strand of BGPR01002565.1, from coordinate 141,831 downwards.
GGTGTCCATTTTGTCTCAGATCTTAATATAAATATGCATTTTTCAAATCATCAGTAGTATTAACTCGTCCGGATCATGTTACCTCAAGCATTTCCTGTTTATTTGTTTAACTGTAATGAAGACTTATCAATTTTAAATTCGTAATAATTAAAAACAAATTACCTTTTAAATGTGCATTAATTTAAAAAAATATTTTTGCGGAATTTCTGCAATGATACGATGAAAAAATATCCGAAATATCGACTTTTATGCATCATATTCAAGTCGGGGGAGAGGCAGAACAGATAAAAAAAATCATACCTCTTTCAAAGATTGCTTGTATTTTGCAGGAAACACAAAGTTATCTTTTGCTTTTTGTTGTGTTAAGAAGAGCAGTTTTTGTCCAAGCTTTAACTATTTATATAAAACAGCAGATAAATGTCTTTTATGTGAAATTTTCAGTTGAACAAGAGAAAAAATACTAAAATTTGCATACTCCTATTATATCTTCATTATGTAATGAAAATATAATAGGAGTATGATATAGTAGAAGATATAGTAGGAAAAAGCTATGTACATAGTTTTTCGAATTAGTTTTTGTAATGAATAAAGCATATTCCTATATACCTCTATTTATTTATTTTTATTTTATCGCTTGCTTTATAGAAAGACAAGTTAGGGTTGTAATAATTGCATGGAAAGAAAATACAAACAAGCTGAGCGGGAAAAGTAACTAGTAAGTTTTTAAAACGTATTTTGCCAGCTTGCTAATAAAATATTATTTAAAATAAAATAAGGGGCCTTTCTTTTAAAATGTTGTCTAAAGTTTAATCAGAAGTTTGCGTCTTCGTTTTCTTAAAACTACCCTGTTTTATATTCAATAAATCTCTAGTAATATATGGAAAAAGATACAGTATGAAATCAGTTTTCATACATAATAAGACTCAATGAACATAAGACTTTTTTACATTTCTGGGAATATTCATATTCATTTCGGTTCACATTTTTCTTGTAAACCAATTGAAATATAACAGCATTTATTTTAATTTGCATCAGAACGATTATCGAATTCAACTACTTTCAACGTTTCAGAACAAGAAAAATTATCAGTTTTTTAATTGCTTAACTTGCCATGAATAAGTAATGTTTTATCCATTGAAACTGTCATATATTCAAATAATATTGTGTTTTTGAAAGGTGGAGAGGAGCAAAGAAGAAGATGAGGACACCTTCAAGAAGCCATACCTCCTGAAGGACGCCCCCTCTTCGCTCATCCTCCACGACTTCGAGCCCATCCAGGCCTACAAGGAGCAGCCCATCTTCGACCTGGTGGAGACAGACGAAATCAAGCGGCAGCTGAGCGAGTCAGCTGAAACTGAGCTTACGATCACTTCTTCAAAACCGGCCAAAATAAAAACTGTCACCTTCGTCGAAGCTCCCACCATATTCTGCGATCTTCCCGACCCCATCGTGCCGGACAACTCGAGTGGGAAATGCCTCGAGCAGATAGCGTTTCATCCTCCCCAAAACACAGAGTATGTTGATTTTTTTTAGTTTTGTTCGAAAAGAAGATATTCATTTCTAGAATGAGTTTGCTTGGTAGGTTGGATCTGAAGTTGAGTGAACGTGTAATGCTGCGAGCAACCATATCACATAAACCTATATATTTAAAATAATTGAGTAAACCAGAGGTTACTAACCTTTATTCCCTCGCGTACCCCTTTGATTAATCTTTATATTTTCTCGCACCTCCAACTATCATATCCTCCCCACCACCATCAACCAACCGTCTATGCAAAGAAGTTTTTATCAATAATGTTAATGGATTAGGTCAGTTTAAGAGTCAAATGACTAGAATTAAAAATATTTGCTGGACTTATTTTTGGATTTTACATTTTATTGCATTTCTACAATAACGTTATTTCAATGCCAAAACAAATGAAATCAGTATTGTTACAGTCATGGAAAGTCGCTTCCCAGCAGTGCAGGTCTTATGGTTGGGAAGAGGGTTTTACAAGGTGAAGCATGGAGTGACCTCAGCGACTCTCGTGGCACGCATGACCTTGGCGACAAACTTGGCGACCATTTTGGCGACTTGGCGACAAATTTGGCGACCTTGGCGACAAATAGATTATTCTCGAAAATGCAACCCTTTTCTCGATATTTCTATTAGGGGCCGAGATCTAGGATTTTCATGAAAATTCTATGTGACGTCACGGCCTAACGAGGAGATTATATAAGACCGCGTTTGGACCACAACAGCGTCTTTGAACGACTGGTTACTGTGAAGCGTAAACGTCTTCGGAGACCTATCTGCTGTGTGAGCTAATCAGCTGGTGAGCTGAGCTGTTATTGTCGTGACTAGTTATTTGCTGACTGTTTGTGCTGTTAGATATCAAAGTGCTGAACTGTCATTACCTGTGAATTGTTGTCTATTTACATTGATAATCTGTGCAAGGACTCTTGTTTCCTGTACCTGTGCTAAGTGTTTTCCTGCATATTTGTAAATAAACCTTCATTCTCCATTATCCTGCGTGTTGGACTGTTTACACCATACACCCACGGTAAGATTTTGTGCAACAGTATTGAAATAATTTCACATTAACTTATAAGGTTGGCTAAGAATTACACTCTGTAATAATCAACTTTTCAAGTGATATAGTTATTAAATAGCATGTATTAACTTGGGGAAACAAAATTCCTGTAACTTTTTTTATTCCTTATATTTTCTTGTTTCCGCAATTACCAAATTTGATTGTGTACATCCAGGGGTACGCGTATCACAGGTTGGAAACCTCTGGACTAAATCAAAGAACCAACTTGGACTGATTTTGAAACTTTTTATTTCATATGAAAGCGTATGTCCCCTAGATGAATCACCAGCGGTCACCTGCTACCAGAAATTCTCCATTTTCTAGAGAGATCAGAAAAGAAATTCTTCACTGCACATGCTCTATGGAGAAAAAATCTTCACAGTCTCCCAGCTACAGGATCGACAATTTTTTTTTTATCTCATATGGCTTATGGAAAGCTTAATACAGCTGAAGTAATTCAAGAACAAAGATAATAAAAAGGAGGAGGAACATCAATAATTCAGCCAAGTGTTCTGACACATTAACACTGCATGCCAATTCATCATATCATTCCAAAAAGAGAGTTCTGTTCCCTACAAATATATAGTGGCAAACAAACAGCAGCGCGGTGAAGTGGGGAATAATTTTAGAAGTAAGAATTATCAGGAAAATTTATATTTGGATTTATAATCATTTTTAAATGATTAAAACATATTTTTTGTGAGTGAAAAGTTTCTATGAGTCGTAATCTCTTGCTAGCTCTTTAAATTACATCTGTCTTTTCCATATCCAGAGTTAGAATATTTTTAACAAGGAATTTCATTCATTTCCTTGGTTGTGTATTCATGCAGAAGTTCTTTCATCAAACTGTTGATTCTTTGAAAGATGCATCCCTGATGTATTGTTATTTTTTACATCATACATACTTATATTGTCATTTTTTTTACATTTAAGAAAAATATAACTTACAGTACCTTCATCTTTTTCACAAAAGCTCCAGGGACTCTTGCAAATGTGTTTGTTTAGGTCGAATTCAAATGCTCCTTGACTTGTGATATTTTAAATAAACCTTTCAAAGGCGGTGGTTTCTCGGCAAAACCACCTATTATCAGTTTTTTTATGATCCAGGCGGAAGTCTTGATGATTTATTAGAAAGAATACGTTTTCATTAAAACTCAATAGATGGCAGCAACAATTTTACTTTTCTTAACCCTTCAACCGGCTGGAACGTAGAAAGTCGCTCTCTGATGACTATTCTAAAACCGGCTCCGGCGTAGAAAGTTGCTCTCTGTTTAATACTCGAAAACCGTATCCGAAACATTTGCGTTCACCATTTAGCTACAGAGAGGCCGTTTTCAAAGCATTCAGCCGAAATATTTTTGCCGTTCAAAGGCTTAATGGCTTTATACAGTCATTAACATTGTTTTCACGAGGGAAAAAAGTAAGTTGCCTGTGCCCCTTTCAGGGGCACAAGCAACTTACTTTTCATATATTAGGGACACTAGGTATCTTTTTCCATCAATATTTTCAAGGAAACTTATAACCTGTATACATTTGGTGTATATTGCCGTAATATTTGTCAGTTTTACTCACTGACAGATAATGCACACGGCATTTAGCTACAGAAATAGTTCAATGAATATAAACAGTTTTTTCAAATATTATGGATTTTACATAGAACACAGGTAATTAGTATTTGAATACAAGTTATATTCAAATCTATAAATTAATTATAAATAACCCGTGGAATATTCATTGGAACGGTGAATAAAAATAGAAGAAAATCCATAAAAATGGAAGAGCGTCACAGTATGTAATGCAAATACATTACTGATAATGCACAACGACTATAATACACATTTAACCAATTTTTTTCTATTTATATTTGCATTACATTGCAAATCTCACAAAGATCTAAATTCTAATGTATTCTTTTTTAAATAGAAAAGCAATATTCCATAAGAACCAAAATATCATAGAGAGAAACGCTGCATAAGGATTTATTTACGTTATCTACGACGTCTCTAAACGACAAACTCTCCCTACGACAAACAAACATTTTCTTTTCCCGTGCACATTTTAAAATCATAAAATATACAGAACATCACAATATTTTCTTGGGATCATTTTTTTAAGAGTAGATGCAGCTTTCTATGAATTTCCGGGTGTGATAGGATCTTAAAAGAGAAAAAAAAGACTTGAGGGATATAGGCGTATGTCCTTTCACCCTTTCGAAATTCTCAAAATAAAATAAAGGCAGCTAAATCGGACAATTTTGAAAATATTTTTAAGAAGGCAAAGAAAACCTATATTCAGCATATCTCATTTGAATTTAAACACGTTTTACAAGCGCATTTTTATATTTGGACTTCAAGAAAGATTGTAATATTTCCTTCGCCTTATTTTTCTGAAGCTCGCTTCTATTAACAAACCTTCTCAGAGATGTATGATATTTCCCATTGGAAGCTGATTTCCTGCCATTGATATAATTGCTTTTCTTCTCTTGTTTTATCTAAACTATTTGATAAAAATATTTGTAGTAATTTGCTTCTTCTGAATTATATCATGCAGCTTGTATTTACCATCGGCAGAAATGTAAATTATCATTTTAGTATAAAGTGTATTGAAATTTGTGTCCTGTTTAATTAAATCATTTTATAAAGCTTTGTTTATGACGACAGTGTTTTTTTCGGACGTTGCAATTTCTATCAATAACTTTTTAAATATCTCTCATTTATATATTTATGACAGATTTTGGCATAAATACTGATTACTTTGATATAAGATAAATGCGTATTTTTTCTCTCATAGATCAGAAAGTGCTTCTAACAGCTAGTGAAAACTCGAAAGTGTTACGAACACATTTCAAAAACGTCCAATGAAGGAAGTGAGGCCTGAGAACCGGATCAGAAAATTTCTATGACCAGAAATGTACCAATATCAAGGTGGAAACACCAAAACATTAACAATTTTATATATGCTGGATTTATATATCGAGATAGGAGTCCATGCTGAAGCTATTCAACGGATCATGTCTGAAATATTTATATGAGTTTTTGACATTTACTTTGTATTTATGTATGGAACTTATTATGAATGTACTGTCATATTTAAATTCTAAATAAACTTGTAAATAAAATGGTTTCAGCTTTTAATTAGGATTATTGAATTGATTATTATTCCAACGTAGGTGACTGCCTACGTTGAAAACATTGATTTTTGGCCACTTAAGCGAAAATTATTTTTTGACTTTTCATTGTAGTCCAGACTGTCACCTTTCCAAATCCTTTTACATTTTGTTACGAAGTGATTTATAAAAAAAGTTATAACGATTTTAAGGCTACACGGTACCCTTTTCGAAAAAATGTTTTGGGAGACAATTATATTAAAAACAATAATTACACCTTTTTCAGATTATATCATTAAATTGATTCTGATAGAAAAAGTCAGTTCAGCAAGCACCATTATTTTAAAATTTAAAAAAATTTAAATTTTTTACGTTTTTTTAAACTCTTATAAAATGCTTAATTTTCAATATTCTTTAGTTGTTTCAAATGATTTATATTTCTTGTATTATTGGGAATAAAAGTTAGCATGGAATTTAAGATCTGATTATTTTTAAAATTTTAATAATTATTTTTGTTGTTAAACCTAAGAAAAGCATAAAAATTCTAAAAATTTCAACTTTAACATTTTTTGAAAAAGTAACTAGAAGTCTCAGACCTAAATTCATGCTAATTCTTATAGTACATACATATGTGAGTATCTACAAAAAATTTCAAGACTCCATCTTGAACAGAAAAAAAGCCTTAGGGAATAGAAAACACTAGCATCAACCAAAATAAAAGTCTGAGAAAAATGCATTTAAAGTTTTTAAAGGCATAAAACAAAAACTAATAATACTTTTAGAGCTCCATTTTTTTTAATATGTTATTCCCCAACTTATAGCATGCACAAAAACACTAATTTCACTCAATATGATTGAATAATATTTTCTTATTCCACATATCAATAACAATGGTTACGAAAACGATAGATTATTCAGCATAACGTTAACTTAATATTTTCATAAAAGTTTTGAACAAAATACATTTCTACATTATAATGATACTAATAACACAAATTAAAATTAAAAATAACCTACTTTATACATAAAATAACAAAAATTAAAAATAACCAGCTTTAACGTAATGCCTTCCAATTTCTTCTCGGTTTTAAGTCGGCGCAATTTAGCTAGCTTAATTCTTTGTTGTGCGACTTTCTACTTCACAGATTTTATTTTATTTCTAAAATAAGTTCTCCTATAATCAGTGAAATTAGCCAAGTGTTTTGATGCAGAACTTGTTGGAAGGAAATTTATGCCCTGAAATGTTTCTAGCGTTTTTAAAGTTCCAACGTTATATTCAGAAATTGCGTTAGATACAGCAAGCAGTACTCGATTCCTAGAAGCACTATTTTCTTTGGAACATTTGTTCCAAATCATTGAATGCAAAGCTTCGTTAGAATTTTGTGTTAACCCTCTAACACACCTGCTCAACAGGTCTGTAGAAGCTAGCCGTTGATATATTGGCAAGATTTTACAGAGATGTTTTTCATTGATTGGAGTTTTCACCCAATCTTTATGAGCACCTGGTTTCTTTCCACTAGCCAATGCCGACTGATAGAAACACCAGAGGGGCACTTTTTATGTTGTGGCTTCTTATCAGTAGATATGCTATGAAATAGAGTAGCGTAAATTGCCGTTTTCATAGCTTCAATATCGCCTTTATTTTTACGTATTGCATTAGCATGGTAACGAGTGAGTTTTTTAATTGTCTCTTCTTTCAAGCTACCATGCTTCTTGCCACCCAAGTCACACCTTTTACCCGCCAATCTTTCACTGTCTTCCTCAAAGCTGTTCCCAGCCTTTTACTCACATGGTTGATGCATTCTTCCTTTTTAATCTCAACTTGACTTCCATATATTTTCCTTTCATTTAGTTCCAAGAATGCTTTTGAGTCACCGTCAGAGAGTAAGGATGTATATCGGAAGCCAATGCTCTCAGATTTTTCCCACAATTTTATTGCTGCTTTGACTTCCATCGAGCCAGTTGACCCGACATGTGTGATGCTACAAAAATCTCGATGGTCTTCATACCAAAAATGGAATTCAGCAGTATCTTCGCCAAGGGCCAGTTTAGTCTGCTGACATTCTTCACAACGTTTTGACATAACTTCAAAGTCTATCACAAAGCCTGTTAGCAGATCAATCACACATCCAATTCCAATGTTTGAGGTATGTCCTCTCGTCAACCAGCTGCCATCGTAAGGAACTCCAATATCGACAATATCATTGCTGTTCCTCGAGCCATATGCCTCTCTGACATCTTTGCGAATATTACATAACATCTGATTTGCTGCAGAAAGATGTACATCTAGAATTTTTCTTGTAGAAATTAAAAGTTCAACTCGACATTATATTTAAATTCATATTCATGCAGAATTTTTCCAAAGCTGAGTAGCCGAGTCCCAAACTCAACATCCCTTGCACTAACCTCATGTTTGCATCAAAAGGTGCATTCAAAACTTTATGTTGGCTTACTTCAAGTGACATTTGATGCAATTTAGTGTTAATCACCTGTTTTGAAGAGGATGTTTCGCTTTTTATTTGGTCACAAGTAGTACATACAACATTCAACTTGCATGCAAATCCATTTTTTGACCAAAACAAAGCTTTAAGGATGCACAACAACAAGAACTGCACAGCAAATTTGTAAATAAACTGCTTCAGTTTTCAGTATCTACAATAATATAATTTGAAGAAACAGGTATATCTTCAATTTTATTTACAATACCTGAAGTCAAAACACTTGTATACTGAATTCTTGCACTAGTATCAGCTGAAGGCTGATTTTCAGAATTATTCTTTCCATTTGTCTGCCATCTCTTCAAAGCATTACATCTCTTTACAACTCGAGAACGTTTTGGTAGTGGCATTTTCACAACAGAAAAATGATCAAAAAACAGCAAGATACTGATCTGCAAAGCTTCTAAATTAAGAAAACTTTGTGTGAAAGTAATTATTGGTCTTGAAAAAGACCGTTTTTATGAATATCAGTTCAGTATCAGAATGTAGTAAACAGAACTAAAAGACAAGCCAGAACGTAAACAAACAAACGACTAAAACC
>BGPR01002565.1:0-118113 GCA_013235015.1 Araneus ventricosus | reverse complement strand
CTAAAAAGTATTGTTATTAATTTGTTTCAATTACTAAAAATTATTCTGTGTGTTTTTGCTATTATATGAGTATTATAATAAACGCTCTTCAGAAGTTATGCGTAAAAGATGCATCAATCAGAGTGGTTCAGAAAATAACCCACCATGCTTCAAAAAGTTAAAGGGACATACGACTGTTACCTCGAAAATTTTCGATTTTATTAAAATATATATATTATTGGACGGCCTTTTCTGAAGAATTTAAAACAATCCGAGTTAAAAAATTCCCATGCTTATGAAAGTTATGAAGGAAAATTTATCAGCTGTTCAACGTAAACATTGAAAATGGCCATATCATTAAAGAGGTATATCTCAAAATGCATTTTTTCCTATATTGCGCGCACAATATCTCAAGAACTATTGAATAGTTTTACATAAAATGTTTACTGAATGTGTATTGTGCTATATACCACAATTTGTGTACGTATTTTCTCGAAAGAATTTTTTGGAGGGGTAAAGAAAAGTGGAAATTTTAATAAATTGTGGTTCAATTTCTTAAACAGACTGTTTGGATCACTTAGATGCCAAAAATATCGAGTTTAGACAGATATTTTATCCGTAATCATGCGCGCAAGATGACTATCTCATTTTTTCTCCAAAAATTATACCCATATTTATTACTCACTCAAATAAATACATATCAATATAAAGGTTTAAAAACGTGTGTACTATAAGAGAAGGGACACATATTTTCGTAGGAAAAAGGTGAGTTTCTGAATTGTATTGTTTCAGAGATATAATGTATCCAATTTGACAGTTTTCATCCCATTTCTTCGAGGTTTAAGAGTCGTATGTCCCTTTAAGACTGCGATATTTTTTATTTTATTCTTTTGAAGTCGTTCGAAGATAAGACCTGTCGTCTATTTTGTTTATCCAAAATGCTACCTACGCTTGTCTTCCCTCTTTAATAATGAATGTAGCCATCATACAAGTGGTATTTCGATAGCATAAGCGAATGGAATTATAAGCAAGACGATGAGACACCCCATAAAGTAGCTAAGAGAGACAGAAATAAAACTCTAATTCATTAGTTGTATTGCCCCTCCGTTTACAAAGTTCAAGGATTTGATAGTATACTATTTCAACCATCCCTAAAGGAAACACCGTATGACAAAATAACGCAAGACATCCAGGGTTTGGAATGAGTGAATTAAAATGCCATTGACTTCTAAAGCATGTTCATCAAAACAAAATTAGGATCTCTGAGAATTGACTTCATTCTTTCAATTTCTATTCGTTATTTCAGAATATTCGCATCGATTTCTGAAAAAACGTTAGTAAAAGAACGAAAGCCTTTCCAACCAAATGCCCGAATAAAGATAACTTCATCACAAGTCAATTTCCACCATTTTCGCTCACGAGATAAAAAAATCATTTCCCCGAAATCGCTTGTGAAGACATCTTCTCCATTTCCCGTCCTTAAGTCATTAATACCAGACATATGATTTAAGGAGCTCGTCGCCAATTTGAAAGACTCTTAGGAAATGATTCCTAATGAGAACATGAAAGTCTTGGCACCTTATAAACCTTTCAGCACAGGCACCCGTTTTTGGAACATTAGCAAACACAAGGGTTAATTTCGACCTCAAATTGTTTGACGCTTACTCCTTATTTTATTGGGTATTTGTACAAAAAAGAATATGATCAAAGTATAAGAAACTTTTTTTCGTACAACTAACTAGCATTTAAGACACAAAAGTGATTTTTAATATGAAAAACGAAAGTTGAACCTATCTCCTTTTCCCCATACTTTTTCTGTATTCTTTGGTTCTCTGCATCGGAACACGCACGGATCAATTAGACTCCAAGTCCCCAGTTGAAAGGGAGAAACCCATAGAGATATGAAAAGGTCTCCTTGCAATTGAAAGCACAGCAATATACGACCATTATGACGATGCTAAACAAAACACACAGCGTTCAATCTAACATCCGCCATTGAAATAGCATGGTTGAGGAGGTGCTGAGCAGGGAAAACTGCGTTTAGGCGTCCCAATGTCACGTGACTAGGTGTTGGTTTCATCCAGAGGTTGCCATTGCTCCCTCCACGCTTTTAAATCTCGATGGAGAAACACCGTTTCACCAGTAACTGCTGCTCTTATCTTCTTCTTCTAGCTCCCCCATGAAGGTACAGGAAGCAACAGGAGCAAGTTTTTAGAAATTCCCTGAATTTCTTAACAAAGGAGAAAAGCTGGGGTCAAAAAGAGCCCATGTGTGTGCTGACGGGTTAAATTAATAATCATGTAGTGTAATTCCCGAAGAGTGTTATTGTTGTCGTTTTTCATAATGTCCCATTGACTGGCAATCTAAGATATCGATGATTTAAAATCTGTAGTTGGAGAAGAATCGTTAAAGGCATTCGATTTTGAATTTCCAAGGGTTATTAACAGGCGAGAATATAAAAGAAGTATCATTTATGGAATTTCTGTTTCACTTCAAATGCGTAAGGATATAACACGTTGTAAAACTTTTGAAATATGGGCATATTGTCGATAAAGCGAATCATGTAAAGCCAAGAAATTACAAATTAAAATTTTTTTGTGAATATATTCTACTAAAATTTCATTTTTCATAGCAGAAGACATGTCTGTATTAACAAGCTTGCAACTTGCTTTCTTTTCCTTGCATAAAAGTGTAGAGCCACTCTTTCGTGACCAGATGATCACAAGTTTGAGATACAATTCCATCGATGTAGGTCTCGTCCATTCTAAATCTACCATCTTTAGTCATAGACTTTGAGTTTGTAGTGGCTTAACCCTCTGACTTCTAATAATCCTGAAGCTCAGGAACCTCAGAATACTGAAACGCCCGAGTTCCTCTTTCAAAAATAAGAGGAATTCCCCAGTTCCACACTCCTTAAAAAAGGTAACGATAGCTTGTATTCTTAATAGGTTAATATGAAAACAATGACTCTGCTCTCTACTCTGATGGCTATTAGGGAGTGGCTAGTTCAAGGAAATAGGTTCGACTGAAATGAGAGTTCCACGCAAATCTTACTTGTCTCCCAAACACATCTGGGCAACCTTATCTTACAAAAAAGTAGCCAGTATGGTATTCAATCAATGACATTTAACGAAAGGCGATTTGGGAGTGATATCGGGGCACACCGGACGCCCAGCGTACTTTGCTTGAACGGCCGCTTGGGGCTTTTCAGTATAGAAAGAGTTAAAAGTTTGAGATTCGAGCGAAACTCAGGTGCCTGATTCACGTAGAAAACTGTAACCATATCTGTACAATTTGTATTAGAACATCAAATTAACTACAATCTGTTGCACAACACTCTACTTATAATGCAATGTATAAGTTTTAGAAAAATTCAGGATCAGAATTTTTTCTTTATTGTTTTGAGAAAACAACTCCGAATGACATTGAAATGATTCTGAGCTTCGAAATTATCAAATGAATTAAAAAGCATCTAGAGATTTGCCAGTCAACTCTCCAGGGAGTAGTTTAGAGTACTTAAGAAAATAGCAGCAGAATTTTCTTGAGATTGGTACTAAGTCACAGTTTCAGTTCTGCCGAAAAGCCATAAACTGACCACAAATCTGAGGTAAATTAAAATTCACATGGTATATTTTAAATGTCACAGTATTAATTAAGTGGCTGCGTCGCATCATATAAGGACAAGCCATAAAATATTTCACTTCATATTCTTAATTCATCAAGGAGAAGATTAATTCATTTTGGCAGTTAATTACTAAGTAGTAGAATTTTGTTTAATGCAGAAATAGAAAATAATGTCAATTTGTTTAAGGGAATTTATTGTTCAGTGGAAAAGCAGTGGATCGTATTCCGTTTCGAAATGTGACAAGTTATTTTCGTACTGCGAAGTCGATTCTGACACACTTTGTTTCATACATATATTTTGTAAGCAATTTGCGCTCATAAATTTTCAGCTATAATCTGTCTCCACTTAAGCTTAGCTTTTTTAAACAATTTGATGTTATATGATGAAAAATTACACAGTTACCAAGGATTCTAAAAAATGGTTAATTATATTAAATTAATTTCAATCAGTGCAGTTTTAGAGTCAATAATCTCTTTTTAACAGCTTATTTTACCATTCCGAGTTTGAATCTTTGTGCAAATTTCTAATATTCTAAACTGTTATTTTATACTAAAAATTGTTGCCTGGTAAAAGAAATGAAATACAAGAATATGAAATGATTTAAACTAAATACTGAAAAATTGATTCTCCCCCAAAATAAATTTTAATAGAAAATGTAAATTCAAATGGATATTTCGGCGAAGAGTTCAATACCTCAAGCTCTATATGAAGAAATTTTAAACAATACAACTTAAAGGAAACTCATCTCTGTGTGTAATTATGATTGGTTCAAAATTTCCTATCTTCATTGTTTAAAATAATTTGCATATACTTGTTATATTTTCATTTCCTTAATTTTTATAACTATCAGTCATAAAGAGTATGGACTATTGACAATCACATTCTTTTAGAGCCTTCATGGAAGATTAAAACTTATTTCGATATTATTGCAGGTAGATTTTTTCCATTTAGCAGTAGTAAAAAGTTTACTCATGTCATATAGCAATAGAATAGAAGACAGTAATTGAGATTTTTGTATATAAAATATTTATAACTATTAAACTTATTTTGGCTCTTAAGTCGTTCTTATTTTAACGTAATCTTGTAACACAAATACACTTTCTATAAAATAATATTTTATGAAGCAACTCATGATATGTATATATTTATATTATTTTTACACCGTCATCCTCCGTAATAATTTCAGAAAATAAGCCCTATTCATTCTCTATGGTGCTATTAAAGCGCAACCCAAAATATGAAACATAATAGCAGTATTGCTTACTTTGGTCCATTTAACAACATATGACGTTATGTTTAAAGGTAAATTGTTTACGTAAGCGTTTATATCTAATAATATATTTATAAAGGATTGTATTTAATATAACGCAGGGAGATATGAAAGAGAAAAGAATATGCTTTAAATTTAAAATGTGTAGATTTTTTTTGAAGAAATAAGCAAGTTAATTAAAAAACACATTCTTGTTGCTTATGAGATACTATGTTATTAAATTTCCTCTACCTTTTAGAGAAATTTTGATTATTCTCGAACAAATTTATTTCTTTATGCATTTTCGATAAAGAAACATAGAAAACTGATTAAAATGCAACTATAAAGCCCTGCTTTAGCAAAAGTGTTTCTAACAGTAATAAGACTTCAATTTGAAATTTGATTTTATTCGTATTTCCCTTGGCGCTGATATTATTCCGAAAAGGTGTCGTTTTTGAATAATCTTCAATTTGTAGTAATACTCAGAAGTAAAAATTTCAAAGAATTTCAGAGAAATGTATTTCATTATAAGATTCACTTCATATCTGTTTAAAAGGGGCACATGTTAGAAATTACAGAGAACATATCTACTTGCAATTCAATAAGGCCTCATTCTTGAAAATATGGAATTCTTAGAAATTTATTCACAAAGATTTATTTATTGGCATAGGTAATCAATTCGTACTATTTCTAGTCATGTTTAAAATAATTTTACTTTGTTTTTAAACAAATAGACTGCATTCATTCATTATAAACTTTGTTTCAAAACCCTATATTAATTGTTTTCTCATCTCGTGGTTTATTAAAGTTTTGAATTCAAAAAAATTAGAAATCTCTGAATTAAAATAAGTCGAATTTTATGAATAAGATTGAAAAATAAAAATTGCATAAAATTCAAACCAATTGTTTCTTTGAAAATGAAATTTGAACTATTAATACTTTCTCCAAAAGCGCTAACTTATAATTTATCTTAACCTGCAAATTCATAATGAAGCTTTCATTATTTTATACATAAAATTTTATTTCCACACTTTATTTTCGCATGGTTTTTTACAAAGCAAATTAACTGAAATTTCACATTTCTGCTAATTTCACGTCCACTCAATATTATGAATTCCGTATTTCTGATTATATTTAACAAATACTGACTATATTATAAATTCCAAGTTAAAATACTTCATTTTAAAGATTCAGAACAGAATAATAACACGGTATAAAAAATATCATTTGTCAGGTTTCACTATAGTTAAAATTCCTCGCTCTGAAAGTCTCTTCATTAAAGTCTGCGTACAAATACAGATTTCTTTAATATTTATCTAATTCTGAAATGTTGCACCTTATGGAGTCCACATACACGCTATTGAAATATCAGGAACGCAATTTCATCAAAATCATGTTTCATCGGAAAATAAAAGAAATCCTATTAATCATTTACAAACTACCTTTTTTTTAGTCGAAGGTCCTACGATAAAGATCTTTCTCCTTTTCACAGATAACCTGTCTGAAATGAAGTTCTCTCTAAACTAAAATAAATAAAAACAAAGAGTAATCTCTTATCCGCTAATAGTTTGAAGTTGATGAGCGAAGTCCACGGGAAGTAATTTTGGTAAATTAACTGCGCGTAAAATACTCAAACCAGATATTGAATCAAGAGTAAACGACTTCGATAGATTAACCCTTTGCGTAGCAAGGCATTACATGTTTTGGAAATATTCTGATAAAACATCATGAATGGGTTTATTTTATTGTCAAGACATAGAATCTATATTTTTTTAAAACTTACTTCATTCCAGGGGGGTCGTTCCCCTTTTTGGTCACCGCCTCATATTAGAACGCCCTTAGATACAGCCACCTTGATCGATACAAAAAAATATTATTGAATCTTACAGAAAATCATAAATAAAAATTTCAAGAATACTGGAGGAAAATTTTCGAGTTAATTTGCTAAAATTGTAAACGTCCAGAACTGAAAAAAGTCCTTATCTCCGAAATAAGAAATCTTCCCAAACTTTATCTCTAATAATTCCTATTCCGGAACGAAATTTCATAAGGCTGCTATATACATTCTAAAAGGAGTACTATTAGTCCTATCCTAAACTTATTATTTTTCATTTATAGTTGAATTTAACGGTTGAGAAGCGAGTGAAATTAGGTGTGCCATCAGCAAGAACACTGCACTGCAAAGGGTTAAGAAGTTCCCATAACAATAGTGAAATAATAATTTAAAAATTCTTTGCTCAAGTGTATAGAAGAAGCTCGGAAATAGGCGAAAGGAATTTATATATTGACTTCAGAAGGACTGAAAAGACACTTGAATAACACAAATTCTTTTGCATCTATGGAAATCAACTTCCGAGTCGGTAATAAATAACTCCTGATAGAAACGCACAAGTTTTAGTTTCTTTGTGTGTGAATCTGTAATCGCTAGAATTGATTTACAGTTATAGCTTCCTACTAGTAAAGGATCCCTTCAGATAGACTGGCTTTATTGCATAGAGGTGTCGGCGTATTTTACAATCTTCCTTCATGTTACAAATCAATTTTATTGCTTAATATTGCACTGTGCCTCGCATGTTGCAATTCTATGTTAATTTAAGCAAAATGCGTTAGTTTCGTAAAGAAGTTATTTTCCCTACTGTAACGAATATATAGTTAGAAAATGTGTATTTACAAATGTTGTTTTAGTGTTCATCTGGGTATAATAAAGCTAACTACAGCTATTAAATTTATTTATAAGGTCGCACTTTACTACGTAGTTATTAATTGCATTATTTGTAACATGTGCCAGATAAAAATTGTAATTTATTAGATTTATCCAATAATGTAATTACAAGATAGTTGGATATTTAATTTTGTATTCATGTTGGAAAAAGTTTGTAAGTTATTTATATTACATTTATTTGATTAATAAAACATAACTCGGGAACATTTTCTGTTTTAAGTAATTTCATCTCTATGTACAGACACATATTTATCGAATTTTTGCATATCTAATAAAGATTTCACTAAGATTTTACAGAATAGCGCAGGAAAATCTTAATGAATGCCTGTACATTTAAAACCAAGAGAGAGAAATATTTATTGTTATCTTTAATTATATGATTTTCCTTTATTACTTTAGAGTTTTTCAGACACCTTTGCCCACATAAACAATTCAAAGCAAAAATATCAATTTGTATTCGAATAAAGCTCTTGTTCTTAAAAAGTTGCAATTTTGGAAGTAAAATTAATTAACCTTTAGTATCTAACATCTTAAAATTTGCTTTAGAAAGAAATAATTTTAGATAAGAAAAATTCTTTGATAACTGATCTGAAGTCTTAAACACTTTAGAATGAAAAAGTCGTGGTCTGGTCTGAAAACGGATAATACCAGTGTTTTTTCTTCGTCTGACTTGATTGTGTATATTCTGTGTTAAACGAACTCAGAATCCTACACAAAGCAATTTACTGAAAGTATGCCAGCCAATAAACTTTATCATGTTAAAATGTAAAAGCGAATAATGTCCAAAGAGAGAAAAGGTTTCATTTTCATCGAGATGTTAGTTTTTCAAAAAAACATGGAAGTGAAATATTTAATGAAACAAGAAATTAGTTTGAATTATATTACACCAATAAAAAGTATTACTAAAAATTGTGTATAGAATTAATTTTGAAAAATTTACTGAGATAAAAAAAACTGTAGGGGATGAAATTGATTTCACTGGGAAACGTAAGATGGCCAAAACCAGGTTTTGTGCTATAATAAGGGCTAAAATAATTGAGGAAAAACATTAAAATTCCGATTAATTTATGATTAATTAGAATTTTCAAAAGAACTTTCTTTTTGTACACCTACTGTTCATAAATAACTATGCGCCATATTTGGACTCTGGGAACAATGGTCAGGCAGGTAGAGTGTTGCATTTTGTGCGTAACGAGCATGATTAAATCACCCAATTTACTGAATATATGCCAGGCGAAAACATTCTCATGTCAGAAACACAGGATTTATTTCCCTCTTTTCAATTTACGGGAAGATGCAACGTGGTTTCCATACTTTCTCTCACATTACACAAATATAGCTTTCACATCTGCGTAAAATTCAATAGGGAAGGGGAGTAAAACAATCATCAGGGAGGTTGGGAAGCGAAACAGATTGATTCTACACAGACATACCCATTCGATTATTATTGTGAAAGCCCATAGAAAAAGATAAAAATTATGACGGTGCATACTCTGTATCAACGCCAAATACATAAAACATTATATTTCAGTCATATTAGTATATAAATAGTAAAATTTAGTCTTTGACCAACATGAAACACAATAAGACAATTAGCAAATATGTACAAAGACTCGTTATTTAAAAAATAGCATATATTTTTTTAGACATAGATAAAAGAATTCGGGGTAAATCATACAAGCTATTGCCCTGCAGTTTTGGTAAAAGTAAACTATTTTTTAAATTTTTCAAAAAAAAAGTCTTAACATAAGAAATTGTGTTTTGAATGTTTCAAACTAAGAAGAGTGTAAAGAACATATGTTGATGAACTAATGAATGTCAAAGATGTCTAATGACTTAGTTCATTTTGGAAACTAATTCAAACTAATCAAATTTCATCGTAAACTAAAGATTTAGATTTTGACACGTATTCAGGTGCACTTTTTCTATTAATTTTTCCAACTTCCGTATGTATGTATTTGCATGCTAGTTTCTACCGTCTCTAAATCATTTCTTTTAAAAAAATGAAACACTAATAAAAAATAACTCTAAAAAATCCTTCGTTCTGATTGTCAGAACAGAGTGAAAATGCGGTTTAAAAGGCCGTTTTTGTCACTCATTCATTTTAGAAAATACTTCTCATAAAAAGCATCCTCCATAAATTCTGCTAACACAGACTTCTTTAAAGTTTTCCCCAAGTCCGAAGATAAACAAAATGCTTAACCTTAAGCCGGAAGGACGCGCGCTACGAAGAGTAGAACGAAGACGTGCAAGGAGATGTCCGACATCCCAATCCGTTATTTCGCTATTTAAGAAAAACTAGCAACATTTGTATGCAATATTTGTTCCGAATGATTCAGGCAAATATTTCTTGTTATACAAGGATACATGTTTTGAAGAAAAATTTAGTAAATAATAAATTATATTATTCTCCGTATTGCGAACACATAAGAAAAGTATATTTCTTATAAAAAAGTTTCAACATTTTTTATAGTAAAGAATCATCAAAATATATATCGTTATACAATTTGGATAGAAAAATATTGCTTCTAATTTCCATAGGCACACAGGAAACTTTTTTTGCAGAAATCCAAATAAGAATTCTGATGGGTTTATCTTTAGATCCAATAAATATAGGCCGTAATAAACTTTTATTTTTCAGAATAGTTTCTATAATTTTAATCTTTTCCTCCAAGATTAATTTCGAAGAAGTAAACAGTATGTAGCTAGAAATGTAGTTTTAGTGTACACGGGAGTAAAATAAAGTCAATTATTGCTATCAAATTTATTCATCTGGGCACATATTGCTGAATATTTATTCACAGTTAAAGCATTTCCATAATATAAATTCAAGATTTAAAATTTTTGACATTTAAAATTTCATTAATTTATTTTAATGTTGACTTTTTACTTAATGGCATGTTTTTTAATGTTGTAACTAGTGCTTCCTTGATCTGTTAAAGTTCATTAATAATGTATCAAAAATTAAAAACATTCTCAACTTTAAATATTTGATTTTTATGTCTAATTTATTTATCAAATGTTTGGTATATCTAAGAAAAAAATTGGAATACTGCAAGAAAAAAATTATCTATGATTTTACGTTTGATGGAAAGAGGAAGGGGAATTAAGTATTACTGTGTCTATTTATTACTATTCTTATCAATTTCAAAATTTCGAAAGACATTTGTTCACAGAGATGATTAACAGCAAAATTATAAAGTTTAATCATGAAAAAAGATTTATCGTTTAATTTTGTGGATTGCTAGCATAGGTGGATTGAAAATCATTTCATGTTATAATATTTTTGCAATTTATCATCGAAAAACGCCAAAAATATGCTTAATTTTCATATAAATTTAATTTTTATTTTGAAAAACTGGCTCCAAGGTTTACATTCACACACTACAAAGTATATTTCTTCCAAATTTCGTAGTTAGCACCAGTCTTTCCTTTACTTTAGATCATCAGCACTAATACGCACACAAATGTTTTTACTAATAGTAGAGATTGGGATCATACAACAAATAGCATCTATATAATTGGATTAACATACTCATGTAACACATAAAAAGGCTTTCTAGAAATACATATCCAAACTCG
Organism: Araneus ventricosus; assembly: GCA_013235015.1. Classification (NCBI taxonomy): domain Eukaryota; kingdom Metazoa; phylum Arthropoda; class Arachnida; order Araneae; family Araneidae; genus Araneus; species Araneus ventricosus. Next base: position 106,956 of record BGPR01002565.1, on the reverse strand, counting down.
ACCACCTCACACCAACAAAGCAGCCACAAAAACTATTTTACAGCGTTTTTGGAATTTATAGCTATTTGAAACTGGAAAGCGGAAATTGCAGGAAATGCACTTAGTAGCTTTGACCGGAATAACTCCTTTAACACTAACCCTTTTTCCATAAGAGGTGAAAATCCCTCCACATAGCACCTGGGATAAGAGAAAGTGAACCATAGCCTGCTGAAACTTTTCTTCTAAATCTTTGCTTTTACCTCCCTCTCCTCTTCCCCAATTCAGCCGATTACTGCTGAAGTAAAAAGGAAAATATCGATAGATGAAAGAAAGCCCATTTTCGTAACCCTCTAAAATTGTCCAAGGGGGTGATAACATAAAAATACCCTCCCGGATCGACCCCTATTATCGACACATCCGTTGCTTTTCTTTTGTAGGGAGCGAGCTCTGCTTCCGGTCGATGAGGAACTGCTTCTGATTAGAGACATTTTTCTCCTAAATGATCTTAAAAGGACAGAATGAAGTCCTCTTCGACGCGAATTAAGACTTTTACTGTTGGGAGAGTATTGCGACTTCAGCTTTCACGCTTGGATGGAAATGAAATATCATAAATTAATAGATGATGGTTCTTATTATTCTCGGTTAAGTAGCACGGTTCTTTGTAACATCTTGGTAAAAGTTTTCGGAATGTTTTTTGCGCTGTAAAATTAGCCATTCTTCTGCGATTTCGAATTCCAATAACAGATGGATCTCTAATTTTATCACATGTTTGTTACTATTATGATTAACTAATGAAAATAAAATATATTTCTTTCCATCCATTTATGGTTCCATCAGAATTAATTCGAATGCAAAATCGATTTACAATAAAAATATTGGTGTTGTGGCCATCGAGAAGTTTTCTGGCTTTTTTCCTTGTTTTTATTTGATTTATTGCTGAAAACGTATGCTAATCTTATATATTAATTTTAGTTTAATAAATTAATCATCATTTGCTGTGAGCAATTATTTTAGAAATATATAGAAGATAAGGAAAAAAAGCCTGAATTTTCAATTAGTTTAACGTTTCCTCAAGTATTTTCTTCAACATAAAAGGAATTTCAGTAGTTTTTTTTAATTTATATATCAGGGATTCTGTAGTTGTCAGACTTTTGATGCCTCAGTGTTTTCATTTACCTCCCTCAGTTTTCGAAACGATTCACTTTCTGGTCAGAACAGATTTTGTTTTTAAACACCATCCTTTATTCCTTTATATCGTGCCGATTTGAATAATATATATTTTTCTTCAAACTTTTTCCCGATCTATTTTTTACCCTTGTCATTATTTATTAAACAGAATAGTAACCAAACAAAAACTGACTTATCACACATTCAAAAACTGGAAAATCATGGAGCAGTTTTGAAATTTTAACACCTTTTCAAAAAGCGACGTGTGGGCGAGAAACAACTCAAAAAGCACCGCTAAATTGTAGGTGACTTTATCCGGACGTATTAACATTATGATTGAGTAAATGAAATTTTACCATCCCCAAACAAAAATTTCTTACAAATATTATAATTATAGGAAAGTCGAGAATCAAATAAAAAAAGTAGCATGTAGTTTCATGATTTTATAATTATTAGGAGCAGTTAGTTCAAAGTTGATGTCCGGTATACCGCACAGGGTTATAACCCATTGAGTGACATGATACCGCCATATTTTCAAAAACTATTAGATTCTGTAAAACATTCTGACATATTTATTCACTTGAAAGTTGATATTAAGACATGACTATTTTATCTTAAATTAAATAAATACTCGAAACAGTTGTGGAGATACAAACGCCGAATGTTTCAAACCGTATCGTGTTACCAAATTTTATTGTATTACTTGTTGAGAAACTGGTAACAGATGCTTTTAATAATGTGTTTTACTAGACAATCTAATTTAGCTGAAAGAATTCTTTCTTAAATAAACTGACTTAGTCTCTTTTCATTTTTGGATATATTTTTAAGAAAGAAATATTTTCTTTACGTTTCATCGTCTTTCCTGGTTTCGTTGCTTGCATAAAAAGTGTCAAGCACATTATTTTGAGACCAAAATGTTTCTATACGTTCCATTCAGATGCACAGACACTGAAAGAAAGTAAGAATCTTTTCCAAGTTATTAAATTTTGGAAACATTTTTTGAATGGCTTTATTTTTTCCCATTAAGGGTAAGCTTTATGTTTGTTTAAAAGCCCCTGTTAATTATCCTGGCTAAATAGTCTCTTGGAAAAGATATAGTGACGCGTTCCTCTTCACTAAACCCTCGAAGGATCATTAGTAGGGTGGGTCGAAAAAAATGAATATTTATTTTTCGGAACGCTTTAGTGCGAAAAAGTTGCCTATTGTAATAAGAAGAAAAACGGCATAAAAAATTTAAATCGGTTAACATCTTTCGTTCGCGCATCGTAAAAAGGAAAAATTGCAAAAATCGCGCCTTTTTTAGAATTTGTTAAGTTAGTTAAAACTTTTAAAATAAGTTTAGTTTTTTATTCTTGTGTTATTGTTTAAATAACCTAAATAAATTAAATTCTTATCAATAATCTAATTTTTTCCGTTCGTGCAACGTCTCAGAAAAAACAGAAATATACCAATTTTTCGCAATTTTCACTGTGCAACAAAACGAACTAGAACTCACTTGAATTAAATTGAACTGGTTTGAATTAGATTGAACCGTGGCGTGGTCCCTCCCTACCTACTCTGCCGCAACCCCACCACCACCAACAACAACTCAGGCTTCTACTCGCCAGTCGCCACCAGCCACCACGGCCTTCACTTCAGTCTTTCTTTGTCTGTTACTGTGGTGAACGCTTTGGTGCTGTGTGTGACGTGTGTGCTGTGAGTCTGTGTATTGTGCAGTACTGTTTTGTTTAATGTTTATTCTAACAACATTAGCTAATGATGAATGAGAACACTAGAATTAGTAGGCTGTGATGGCACTTAACCAAAACTGGGTGGAAGAACGGTGTCATCCACCGAATAGAAAATCATGTAGGACGCCCACTCATTGGAGTATATGCTTCCTGCATTTTAATGAGTTCCTTTTCGCCTCATTTTCCAACATATTGACGGTCAAACTGCGGGGCCTAAATCTTTTAGTGGGCCAATCGGGCAGCAGCTCCATTTCTGTGGAAAACTCCCTGTGGTCGATTATGAACCCATAGATTGTTCGATTCCTGATATAGACAGGAATTTGCTGAGTAAAGGCCAACAATATTTGTTGAGCATTTCAAATGCAACCACCTTGGGAAATTCTCCAGAAGACTTGGCAAATCGTTACCCTGGTTCTTTGTTCCATTCCAGATGGCTAACTGCGGCGAACCGAGTCCTTAGGTTGTATATAAGTTCATCAGAGATCCATCCGGAAACTTAACAGAAATAGTTGGATTCAGGCTTCATCTTAAAATCATACATGCATGTGTGGTTTGTCATGAAAAAGAGCAAACATTTTACTGACGGACCAAAACATGTCTTTAAAGCAATCCAAACATCACGGTATTTATCCGACGAATTACTTCAAATTGTCGATCCAATAATACAACGAAATGCGTTCTTTGAGCAAGCAGAGAATGTTGGCGATGCTTGTCGATGAAAGAGAACATATTTGGGAGCTCGGTCACAGAAGGATATTAAAAGCAAAACAAATCGTCCCAAAGAAGAAGACTGTTAGAAATTTCGTACCACCGAAGATAAAATTTCAAGCTTCCGATTACATTGAAATTATTAATTGGAATTATTGTGTGGTGTATCCTCCGCCAATTCTGCGGGACCTAAGTGAAGATGACATTAAATCACTAATAAATTCTGAAACTAAGCCCATCAGAGAAATACAAAAGTTTCCCTGTCACACCCAGGCTGTGGAGATGTGCTTCAAACTTGTGACAGAGGCCTCGAATAAAGTAAGTGGACACGAATCTAGAGATGGCTATATCCGAGCAACACTGTAGTCTAGATCGATTATGCCTAATTTCTCAAAATTCAGACTTTAAATGTGTAGCAGATATAAAAAAGAAAATGTAGAAAGCAGAATAAGCCAAAGAATCCTACTCCATGGAAAATCTTTGTAAATAGTTGTAAATATAATGTAAATACCACACCCAACAATTGGATGGTTGGTTGGGTAGGGTGTGGGTGGAACTACACGTGCAACCACCTCCACGTAGTGAGTTATGGGTAGTTTTGTTCTAGCAAAACAAGCGAAGAGTTGCACAGTGAAAATTGAAAAAAATTGGTATATTTCGGTTTTTTCTGAGACGTTGCGCGAACGGAAAAAATAGAATATTGATCAGAATTTAATTTATTTAGGTTATTTAAGCCATGAAACAAGCATAAAAAACTAAAGCGTGTTTATTTTAAAAGTTTTAAATAACTTAAAAAATTTACAAAAAAGGCGCGATTTTGCAATTTTTTATTAACTTTAAGTACGATACGCGAACGAAAGATGTTAACCGATTTTAATTTTCTTATGCCGTTTTCCTTCTTATTACAATATGCAACTTTTCCGCACCAAAGCGTTCCGAAAAAAAATATTTATTGTTTTCGACCCACCCTAATCATTAGGCAGAATGCTACTCTGCGGCATAAAAAGCTGAGCTGTTTTTCTGAAATGTCTTTTCTTTTTTCTTGGCAGTTTAGATCACAATTTCTTAAATCACAATTTAGATGCAACGCCTACAAACGTGTTCAAATACCGATGACCCAGGTGAATTATTCATAGGCAAAGGTTTATTAGTAAAATATGATCCAACGCTATAAAAGTACTCAGTAAAAACATCATCCTGCGAAAATCGCAGGATGCAGAAAAAAATAGACTTGCTTCCAACCCCTTGAAATAGCGTGATACGCAGTCAGAGTGTAACTACGTAAGTCTACGTCAAAATAAAAAAAGGCTGGAAAAGGAACAATTTAGGAATTCAATTTCGCAGGGATATCATCAGTAAATGTCGAGATATTTGTTAAATAATAAAACATTTTCTTAATTTTTTTCTTTTCCCGACACACCATTTGACCACTATGGAGAAACGTAAGTCGACATCAAAATTGGAATTAAGATAGTTTATGTCTCACGTCAAGATTTGAAAACATCCACTGTTGAACAACGGACACTAACATCAACTGTGATCTTCACGTGTTTGACTATATCTTCTAACTAAAGTAAACTCTTTAAAATGTTCCAAAAGAATTGAGGTATCAAATAAAGTCACCAAAAAAAATTGAACACTTAAAGGCTCTATAGCGTCTAAAATGAATGGAGGAATCCTCTTTAATCCAAAATAAGTGTTGTACCGACGGGAAAAATTTACTTTTTTTTGTTTTCACGTTTTGAAAGAAAAATAAATCGTCAAATAATCAAACTATATTCTTAATGCCGCTTCTGGTGATATAACTATCGTGTGGAAACAAGTTTCGATTTTTTTTTTTTAGTATAACAAGATGGATTATTCGCTTTCCAATAACGAATGGAATTCATATTAAATATCACCTCATGTTAATATCGTTTTGTACGGATGTGTCTTAATTAGCATGCATAAACTATTTCTTTCTTTCACCTTTTAAGGTTGAATGACCATTAGCAAGTCAATAAGACGATTATCAGTATTTGGACTGTGAAATCAATCTTAGAAAAAAAGCATATTGATCACAAGTAAAGAAGCATCATGGCACCCAATTGGTGATTTAATTATCTGAAAATAAGGTACGGTAATTTGATAGAAAAAAGGTTTTTTGTTAATTAAACAGCATTTACATCCAATGATTTCTTCTGTAAATCAATGAATACTATTGTCAATATATTAAACAGAACTAAAGTCTTTGATACTGAATGAAAGAGTTAAAAAATATACAATAATTACATATACAGTAAAACTTCAATTAACCGTCACTCTTTTAACCGTTAGTTTGTTATCCGTCATCGTGAAAGAAATTTAGGTTTCTTAGTATTATATTCTGCTTATTATTATTCTTTACGGAAGTTTAAATTGATCGTTTTGTAGAATTAAATACAACATGCGTGTATTTTTCACTTTGAAAAGTTATCTTTTATTTGAATTTTAACTGGTGATAAAATTATTTTCTTTCTTTCATATGATAATGAATATGGAAAATTGTTACTTCATTGAGGAATCATATAAATAACGATCAATAAGGAATCATTATATTATTATTGATGAAATAATGTCTTAGTTCGAAACATCTATTATCTTAGAATAATTTTTTGCTAATGTATATAATAATTCTATTAATTTATTATTACTCTTGCCTGATGTTTAAATTGATCGTTGTATTAAATTAAATACAACATGCATGTTTTTTTAACTTTAAAAGGTTTTAATTTTTATTTGAATTTTACAGGGATGATAATCTCTCATATTTTCATCTTTCATATGATAATGAATACGGAAAATCGTTATTTCATTGAGGAACATATAAATAACGATGAATAAGGAATCATTTAAATATTGACGATGAAATAATGTCTTAGTTCGAAACATCTATGTGCACAGAAAAATTTTCTGCTAATGTATATAATAATTCTATTAATTTATTTGTGTGCAACGATTTTAATTTCCAATAAAATTTGCATTTCATATTTACTTCTAATTCATGTCTAAATGTTTGATATTTAAATAATTTAATTATTTTGCAAAACAAGTTTTTAATATTCCCGTATCTAGCATTGAATTTTGAATACCATTACGGAACTAATGGGAGTTTTATGTAACATTTAAGTGATTTTAAATAATAATTGTTGTAAAATATGTATTAATTATGATACATATTGATATTTCACTTTTGATTTCATTATGTTAATGTGAAAAACGTGTTTAAAGAGTTAGTATGGTATTCTAATTCAAACTTAAATGTTTAAATGTGCAAGTTTTGAATATGAGTTTTTTTTATAAAATTGGTTCTTATAATTTTAATTTTATTTGAAAATTAAAAAGGAACTTTTTGCTTTTTTCGATGAGATAAGATAATATGTGCTAACTTTCATAAAAATAACATCGTTTATTGTTTAAATGAATTAAAAAGAAACATATTTATAACCACAATTCTATCTGTTATTTTCTGAAACATTTTCAAACTTGACTAAAACTAAGATGCATATGGTTGATATTTTGCACGTATATTTATAATGGTGTTTGTCTAAGCTTGAGACCATTCCACCACGACATTCCTTGTTGGACGTCGAAAATATCTCCTTCTGACTTATAGATATTCGCAGTCCAATGTAAATATGCACAGAATATGGCTGCATATATACTGCAAGATTCTTTTAAGCTCTAATATCTTAAAATGAGTTTTAATGCAGAATAGTAAAGTAGATATTTCTAGAGTATGAAGACGGAACGTATCCATCAGACTGATGTTTTCAAAAGAAGAATGAATATGTGAATAGGAAATATTTTGAATACGAATGCTTTGGGAATGGATGCAAAGTGGTTTAGTAAATAACGGTAGATAATATATACAGCCAAATGTTGAATGAAATATTTCCTACGAAGTGCTTTCAATAATATGAAAAATTTTTCATAAAAATATGAGAATATTTACTGAATTATATATTTTTTTATTAAAAATAATGGATATCTCTGCCAGAACAGCAGAATTTAGAGGTACATAACTTAATTTACGATAACATATTACATAAAAGTCAGCAAGATACTTTTTCTATTCGTTGGATTTATGAAAAGGATTTTTAATAATCTACAAAGCAGTTTGCCTTATAAATTATTTAGTCTTAAAATGCTTACACATCCAAAATCTCTAAAATCATTATAATAAAGTTTGTGATTTCTTTTATCCGTTATTTATTGATTTATTTCTATGCAATTACTTATTTCCGAATTAGAAGTAGAGCAGTTTTAACCGCAAAATTAAATCGAAATGTTCCATGAAGTTTCATGTTTTTTCCTACTTGATCAAATCAAGTACGCATCAATATCCCAGCATACAGGGCGTCACAAAAAATACTGATACACTACAATTAACTAAACACATAAACAATAAATAGCATACATCAGTTTCGAAACAAAAATTAAAACAAATGTTGAACCTTGTCATCTACGTAATGTTTAAAGATTCAAGGTAACTAATGCAATAATAAATAAAATAATGTGCATCCTACAAAATCAATATTTTATATGAAAACGGTGCTTTTCTTAAATAATCACTCAATCAATCATTATAATTGTACTATAGTTACTCAGCAAATACTAAACCTCGTTTTTTCATAAGCACACCACTTAAATTTTTCAGGTGTTCACTTTATTGATATGTCAGGTATGGTCTTATTGGACATTTCTTCTATTATTATGTCGTGCTTGGCAATGTAGACTTGAAGTTACTGCAATAATGCGTTATGGTGCGAATTTTAAAGTAATATGAATGAAACTTTCAAAAGGATGTTTGTTGCACAACCTCATTGCCCTCGCGATGTGGGAGACTATTCCGATGGATTTCTGGTAATAAAATCGTGAGAAAGGCGAAATAGCATTTTGCTTCTCCCGCAAATACCGGATCTCTCTTTGATGTACTTCTCGATGTGGTGACACACTAAACATTTTTAAAACTCGAATAGCTGCAGAGAAGGTTTCGAGATCACCCATGGAAAGGGAATGCTCTCAAATGCAAAAGGACATGCTGAACGAAGAATGCAGCTCCACTGGTCTGTTTAAAGGTAGAGTATTCAATAATTTGATTTTAGTGGTGAATATTTTTTTCGATTACTGACAAAAATATGCATTTATGTTAATTGATTTGAATTATGAAAATATGATGTTTGTTATTAATTATTTAGAATTGTTATTCAAAATACAAATGCATATTTCGGACACAGTGTATTTTGTAGTAATTTATTAACTTAGGGTGATAATATACACGCGGATTGAAAAAAGCCGAGTCTTAATCAACGATTTAATAATTTCACACCATAATTCACACCATACAGAAGAATTTAAAAAGTATTTTACATTTATATGAGATTTTCAAGAGATATCCCAGATATCTGTTCCAGTCTGGCTTGGAGTTTACTTTCACAGGAGCCAATACAATTGCTATGCTGCGCCAAACAAGTCTTTACTTTCCGTTCAGAAATTTACACTACAGTAAACAGAGTTAAAACAGTTTCAAAGTGAAAGATATTCAAGGCAGTTTAAGAACGAGACAGGAAGGACACAAACAGACATTTATGAATGTACTTATTTGTAGGCTACGGAAAATCATAATTATTCTTTTAAAACGGTGGAATTTCGGCTTTCATCCTTTTTAAGCCATTTGTAGAAGATAAAGTCGATCATCCATTTTATTTAACCAAGTTGTTAACTACTTTTCACGTGGTTACATAATACTTTTCGGATCATAAACGTGGTGATTCAAAAGAATAGGTGAATGAAATCAATTTCGGAATGTATAAACACTCCAAAAATTAACTGTGAATGGGAACATAAACTACCCAGTTTATATCAAGAGAGTTATCCAACCAATACGCAAAGAAAGGAAAAAACACACAATTGGTACAGTATTTGCGTCGCTGGTAAAGAACCTACTGAAAGACAAAATAATGCATGCCATTCATAATAGATTAGCCACAAAATGGGAGAAAAAAGATAAACGGAGAGAAAGAAAGTTTGGGAGAAAAGTTCATTGACTTCCAATGCATGATCATCAAAAGTACAAAGAAATAAAAATCTTCTTCAAGCACTGCCTTCATTATTTAAATTCCTATTCACTCTTTCAGAATACTCGCATCGATTTCGGAAAAACATTGGTAAAAGAATATAAGTCTTTCCATTCAACCCATGAGCAAAGATATCATCATCACAAGGCAATTTTCGCCGTTTTCATCCATGAGATAAAACTTATTTCCACCGAAATAATTTATGAAGAATTCTTCACACATTCCCCCTTCGTTTAGTCATTAATACTAGAGCGATGATTTAAGGAGCTAATCTCCAATAGGAAAGGCTCTCAGGAAATGATTCCTAATGAGGAGCAGAAAGTCTTGGCGCCTTATTAAATTACTAATTAGTTCAATTCTCAAACAGTTTCAGTGTTGTCGCTCTGCATCGATTGGCGATTTCAGAGCTCAATTACTTTAAAGAGGCGCCTAAAGAAGTATCGTTTAAGACATTTTGATTTTGAATGGGTTATTAACAGATGTGAATTTGCTGGAGAGGAGGTACGACTGGCGGAATTTCGGTTTCTTTTGAAATAAATATTTTGTTCTCAATCATGATTTTATTTTATTTATCTTACTTATCTGCATTTATACACTAATAATAGCATTTTCCCATAATATTCACCAATAATAAATCATCAATGTGAAAGAATAAAACATACTCATGAAGCTTTTATTTAAACTAATTTATTTGAAACAGATTATCTAAGCTCTGATAAAGTAGACAATTTGTTTGCCAAATATTATTTTCTTTTATTTTTTAGATATTTTGTTTTTCTTTGAAACATATATAGTTGAAACATATTTTCGCATTTAGGATAGATTTCCCTAATTTTAGACATTTATAAAAATTAAGGCATTAACTTTTACTTTAACATTCAAACTTAACACTTAACTCTAACTTTTAAAATTGTCAAAATATTAAGCAGAATGTGACTTTTAAAGCAATATATAATTTATATTTGTTAATCGAATGTGATTTAGCTTTGTTTGGCATATTTTAATAAACACAGCTTTGAAATTGAATTCGCTCAGTCAAAATCCCGTTAATGAATGTACCGAAATATGCAAAACAACTGATGCACAATTGCTATTCAAACATGGACAATCCCCTTTTATTTACACAAATAAACTGGATATTTGTGAATACATTTATGTTTTCTTATGTCTCAAAGTTATAAACATATTTTATAAGTTGAGATACAGTCCTAATGAAATTTAGGGCATTCATTAAAGCTTCTGATGTCCCAAGCCCATATTTCATAAGCTGTATATAGATTTTAAGATTCAAATTAATAATAAATTAATTTTCTTTCTTTAATATCCAAGAATATTTACTTGTCAGTGACTTAAAATGCAAGCCTTTGAAACAAAAAAAATTGCAATTTTAATTTATATCTTATAACAGCGTATAGATGGAATACATTATTTTCGAGAACAAAAAATATGTAACCAATATCAAAATCAAAATTCATATTGAAAAGAAAACAGTTTCCGAAAATCATTTTCGCTTTTAAATACGAAACAAAAATTATGTTAACCAATTATCAATAAGAATTTTTACATTATTACATAAACAGAGTGACTATTAAAAAACGCCTCGCAGACACATGACCCCCAACGAGCATAACTTTCAAAGAGATGGAATAAAATTTTCAGTGAAGGTATTATACGGTACGCACTCAATAACGATGAGAAAACATTAGTACAGCTCCAACAGTTACGGTTAAAGTGAAACAATTTCGAGATTTTTCAAATGGCAACACTTATTTTTTTACGGAAATGTGATCCTCACAGTAAAACACTTAAAATGGTGTTGGAACGATATTTTTAGAAGAAAAAATGGCAAAAAATATCCTGAGAATAATTTTTATCTATGTCTAATTCCGCCATTCTCCGGGCTAAAAATACCAATCCAACTCCATTTTAAATTTTTTTACTATAAGGATCACGTTTCCATGAAAAAAAATTAAGTGTTTCCATTTGAAAATTTTGAAATTTTGCCACTGTAACCGTAAATGTGAGAGCGGGACAACTGTTTTTCACATCATTCTTGAGGACATTCCGTAATACTTTCACTCAAAATTTTATTCCGTTCCTTCGAGCGGTATTCTAGCTAGGGGGTCATATATCGGCAAAGTTTAGTCTACAAAGTCTACATAGTAAATTAAGTCCTTTACAAATTTTAAATTATTTGCAGATTTTAATTTAGTATCTATTGTTTTCGACACCACAGAGCTTTCCATTGAAATTCCAAGATACCTCTAAGTATTAATTTTTGCCACAACTCTCTCCATAATTAACATAAAATGCTACATTTCATTCCTTCTGTCGGACAAAGAAGTCATATTTAAATAATTAGCCCTAGTAATACGAATTCAGCATTAATTTACAACACAGACGTCTTCCTCTTTCATCCAGTTGACTTCCTTCAGGAGGTTTTCGCACTATTAGCAAATTTAATTAGCCAAACTCTGTAATGATTTCTTAGAAAACCCCAGTTTCGAAATGCATATCGGGAGTACAGAAGTAAGTGAATGGTTGAAAGGTAACTACTTGGCTAGCGGATTGCGAACTTTATGAAATTGACGGCGGAATTTTCGGGGTTCTTCAAATAAGTTTCAATTTCAGGTGTGCCGACGAAACTGGAGTGGATGGAAATTACGACGTTATTAAGGTATATTTCCAAATAAATTAAGTAAGAACGTCGCTGTTCGCTAGGACATCGTTAGAAATGGGTCCTTTTCCTCTCTTCGCTTTCTGTAACGAATATTTTCTGGAAGGAATTGAAACAAAACATTTTTGCATATCATTAAGACTCGGAGTTAATTCCTTCGACCAAATTTCGTTAAAGTAAAGACGTTTTCATGATAAAACTGAAAATAGTGCTAATATGCCTTCGGAATTTTTTGTTAAGTGGATGCCCAATGAGAAGATTTTCTGGGATATTTTCTCTCCTTTTTTGATTGCATATTGAATCAGCAACATGAACCTGTCATGCATGGAACTCATACATCAACTCCGCCTGGTAAATGCGCAAAAGCGCGCAGGGTTCCGTATCTGATAATGATCAGTGCCCATCACACAATCGGATACTGTATAGGACATGGGAATAAAACGATCAGTCAAATGATTTGAGCGGACACAGCTAAACAGGTTAGTTAAACCGGTAAGCAAAATCATTATTAGCATAAAGTGCCCTACAATATTCATTCGATATCTTTACAATGTTCATCTGAATCCAGAATATCGTGGAAATATCATCAGACTATCTTGTGTTAATAGGGATCCTATTAACTTACTGCCAAATAGATGGACCAGCCAAAACCCAAAAGTGAATATCTTACTGATACGATATTTGTACCACTCGTAAGAAAAAGGTTAACATTTTTTCAAATTTACATATGGGTATCTAATTAGAATATTAATTGGAAACCATCGAAGAGTTAATTGATACAGATCTTATTGATACTGTTCTTAAACATGAAAAATAAACATATTTATAATTTGCCTGAGATTCAGAGAGCCCTATTAAAAATCTAAAATACCTTTCAATAGTAGATCCTTGGCAAAATTCTTATAATTAACTTAAAAGGCACTTAATGATTTATCTAAGTAACCAAAAGTTTAAGCTATATAACGTAAAACTTATGTCCTCTTCGGCTTCCTTCCGGATGTTTTCGAGCCATTAAGTTCTTCTAATGGCGCGAAAACACAGAAGAATTTAATTAAATTCACTTCTAAATGATAATGCTCAAATTTCTTGTATCGAAATGAGTAAGTGTATGAAGAATTGTAAGTCTGAAATTAAATTTCCAGCTGTAAGACTCGAGTACTTCTTAAGAAGTCGAGAATTTTCTAGGATCTGCAAATAAGTTTCAATTTCAGTTGAGCCAATGAAATTGGCACAACAGTTACGATCAATTTTAAAGAATGCTTCAGGATTAATTAAGGAAAATATTCGTTATTCGTTAGAACATCTTAGGTTAAGACACTTTTCCACACATCTTTTGGCATATTTTCTTCCGCTAATTTGTGTCAATGACAGGATATAATAAACTGCTAGCGTGTCTTAGTTCTTTTCTACTGTGTCAAGAATCGCAAATAATTTCTTATAGGATGTTTTCTCACCATTAGAAAATTTATTTACCTTTACTTTTTAAATGATACTGTAGAGATTTCCAGTTTCACAATGAATATATGTATGGGAAATAATTGAATGTTTGCGAGTCAACTTTACCCAATGTGGATTCTGGAACTCTTTAAGAAGATAGAGGCTGAATAACATCTTCACTCCAGACATTATGCAGGAGACTGATTAGGTTACTTTTTTAGCATGCAAGTCTTCACAAAAATAACAATCGGTCTTCTTTTTGCAGAGAAAGTACAAAATATTAATTTTTAGTTATGATGAGTTTTTGAGCGTTTCTACAATCTCATTTCAAAGCGCACCTTTTTGTTTCTTTATTTGTAGAAACCTTTAAATAAATCTAATTATGGAAATGTGACATTTTAATGAAAAAGCTTCTATCGCAATATATTTTATCATTCCTTACGTGATTAGATCAGTCCTTTTCAGCTATTTTATGCAAAGCAATTTTTATTCCTGGTGATACCCATCAACATGGTTTGATTAAATAATCTAAATAAAATAACTATACCCACAAAAATATTTGCTTTGAACTGTAAATTTTTATCGACAGTAATCCATAAAACTTCCATAGAAAATATTGACAGTATTTATTTAAAAATATAATTTCAGATAACAAATTTATCAATTTCTATCTCCTTTATATATTTATATAACATTTTAAAGCCGAACACATTTCAAATGCCAAAGTATTCTTTAAAATTTAAAAGCAAGAACTCTGGGAGAGCCAAATACCAAAGAAAAAAATACTTGCATAAGGACTTTTTATGACATCTCCAACGTTTGTAAACACCTCTAAGGCATCAAAACATGTTATTTTTGAGACCACATATTCAAATGAAAAGTATACAGGATATCACTATAATTTATCATGTTTTGGAGTGGAGGGGCAGATTTCTTTGAATCCTTGTGCATGATAAGGTCCTAAATATAGAAAATTAAGAATTAGTGTATGTCCTTCCTCTTTCAATATAAAAAAAGCGGTCATATCAGCCATATTTCAAAAAAAAATTCGTGGGCTAGAAAAAGTTTAGATAGCATATTTTTTTGAATTGAAACATGTTTACAAGAAAATTTTTAACTTTGGATTTCGTGAAAGATTTAAATATTTCCTTCCCTTGAGTTTTCAAAAAATAAAGTTTCACAAGTTCTAAATATGACATCCAGCCATAGTTTGCCAATATTAACAAAACATCAGAGATATTCAATGAGATATTCCATGAGAAATTGGTTTATTGTCGTTGATAGTACTGCTTTGTTTCTTTCGAATTATCTAAAGGATTTGCATAAAAATTCTTCAAATATATTTACTTTTGAAACGACCCATCCTAAGAATTCTAACGCCATTAATATAATTTAGTGTTTTTATTCAATTGATTAATATATTCCCTCTTTTCATTTATACAACTTCGTTGTTCGGGATGATATACAATAGCTCTGTTTAGTATCCATTTTACTGTTCAAAGCTCTTTCCTCTGAAAGGCAAATCTTACAGTCTGATTTCATTCTAAATACTTGTTAAATGTACAAATAAACCTTAAATGCACTTGCCCAATTGATAAATAATCGTCTTTATAAACATTTTTGTTATCATCAATATCTTCTAAATTTTTTGATTCGCAATATAATCTGTAGTATAAGGAACACACACTGGCGATTTTAATCACCTATTTTTTGAATTGGGAGCAATGTAAAATGTTATTACAAAAATTTAAATGTGTCTACTATTTGATTTTAATTTTCCGCAATAAACGCGCAGATATATTGATTTGTAATCTTAATATTAATTTTTATTGTAACTTACAAGTTACTTTTCTGCGTATTCAGTACTTTAGATATCTCGGTATCTCTCTCTCTTTGAGCTCAGTAAAAACTGCTTTTTAACACATTATTCGGTTTAAAGAAGATTCAGCAATATATCTAATTAATTTATGGCTTTTCAACTAGATACTTCAATATTATTGATTGATTTTAAATTAGGTTTAAAGGCCATTTCTACTATAATATGAAATCTTTTAATATTTTTTAAAGAGAAAAATAATTACAAAATATTATTTATGGTTTGATGCAAACATTAATTAGTCTGCTAGTAAGTTAGTATTTCCTATTATGTCAGAGCTATTTTTCCTTGATTTTATTGTTTTACAGAAAATTGGGCATATTTTATTCGACGAAGTGTGATTTTATAGAACAACTGAATATAATTTCTCTGTAAAAATGTCAAATTTGCTGTTCACAATACTCTAACTCTGACATACAGAATTAATGTACATTACACAGCTAAAAGGATGCATTTTTTTTTTAAATCGGAAGTACTGATTTATCTTATAGC
The DNA here is from genome assembly GCA_013235015.1 of Araneus ventricosus. Classification (NCBI taxonomy): domain Eukaryota; kingdom Metazoa; phylum Arthropoda; class Arachnida; order Araneae; family Araneidae; genus Araneus; species Araneus ventricosus. Next base: position 90,792 of record BGPR01002565.1, on the reverse strand, counting down.
ACGTCACAGTGTTACGTGTCACGTGTGATCGTTTCATACTTGTTTGGTTGCTAAGCGAAAATCAGGATTTCTTCAAAGCTAAGCAATCAATAATTCTACAAATACATTTAAATAATCTACCGTATTTTTTTATATATGTTAATGTATTTGTAGTTTTTCATAATTGATCTGCTTACGTAAATATTTCAACTCAGATATTTACATGAGTAGGCCAATTCTAAAAATATATATAGGCATAAATGAAATGTTTTCCCCAGTGAATGTCATTTAAGAAAAGACGATTCAAGGGTTGTCTATTAAAAATAATGGCGTTATTTCTGTTTTTTTCAAATATGAAGCTGATCCGTTCTTCAAAAAAAACTTTAGAAAAAGAAATTATATTTTCTAAACCCGTTTTTGTATCAAAAAAATATAAATAACAACAATTTTAAAACTTCAAGGATAAGGTAACTGATTTACAAAAGAAACAATATTTAGTAAATACAATGCAATATGCTTCAATGATTATCACTACAAGTGACTCTGTTCTCAGTATTTAAGAAGATCAAACATCCTAAACTTCAGTTCAGAGAAATCAGAGACGTTACATTGCGTAATATAAAATACACTACTATTTTTTAGCACTATAGAATGACATTTTTACGTGGAAATGTATGAGAAAATTTAGTAAAGATCTTTCTTATTATCAGCCAAGTAAACTTTATTATGATAACAATATTTTTCGTATCATTATTTCATAATATTTCTGGAGAAACCTCATTATGAACACATATTGACGTTATCTTCCCAAAACGACAATCTGTAATAATACTTATTTTCAGAAAACATCGCAATTTATCTTCTTAAGGAGCTATTTGAGTATAGCAAAAAAATATGAAGTTTAATAACTAGACTGTTTATCTTGGTCCATTTAACACAAGATGAAAGCAACCGATTCCATCGTTGTATGCGTAAAGATGAATTTTTTATGCAGGGGTTTTACGCTCGATTATTGAAATGCATCCATGATGGAAGAGAAGATGGACCTCCATGTTTGAGGTCAAATCGATCATCTGTTTACCTGTCCGAAAATGGATTAGAATCATGAATTGTGAATTAGTTATCAATCATTTATCTCTTCAATATTTGCTTTCCCTAAATCATTTTCTGACAGTGTATAATAAATCTTACTAAATCACGGTTTTAAGCAAGAACTACGAGCTTTTAAGTTAATTTATTTCCAATATTCTACAAGCGAAATGTGTTGCTTTTTTCATTTGATACTGTTCAAAACCTACCTAAATACTATCAAATTATGAAACTATTCGGGATATATTAAGAACAAAAAATCTTCATATATTAGATAAAATATTGGCATAGAAAGATGTAGAATAATGGAAATAGGCTTCAGATCTAAAATATAATGAAGTGTAGTTTTTTCATACTTAAAATTAAGTAAATGAAACAAAAAATTTTCTTATAACTTTTCATAGTCAGCGTTTTTCCCAATGACATTATAACGTAACATAATAACTCAAATTGCGACTTCCGTGCCCTATAGAATATGCTTTCCAGACATATTTGAGAGCAAAATTATGCTTGATACAGTCTATCTATCAACCCTAAGAAATATGTATTTACTACACATTAAAAAATATTAACGTATTTATGTTTCCTAGCAAGCATACGTTATGCTTTTAAAATTCTCTAATATTTAAAAAAATATTATTTGTTAGAAAACTTCACATCTATTTCATACCGTTTAGGCCACAGTGATTTTTAAGAGAATCTTTATCAGAAAAATGTAATATATTTTGAAACAAGGCAGCTAAATTTTGAGTATATATATAAAAAGTCATTCTGAATAAACAGGTCGTAGTCGATTTAATTTCATATAAAGACGAAAATGGAAGTTTAATTTTTCAGGTATAATAGAGAATTTTTAATATTCGAAGGATAATAAATTTTGACCGAAACCGTGGCCATTGTTCAGAAAGTGCGCTAGAAGGAAGAACGTCTTTGAAAGTGAGTTACATGGTTACAGAAGAGAAAGAGGGTTGCCGTCAAGCCTTTTTATACTGCTGAGAAACGGGAAAATCCTCGAATTCTTTAGATCTGTTGAATCCGGATCTCAGGGAGTTACAGTGACAGTTATTCGTATACTAAAGATCAAGTAGAAATAATTTTATGAATTAAAAGTTAAGAAGCGTTTCTTAAAAAATAGGTAAGGTGAAATTATTGCATATATATATATATATATATATATATATATATATATATATATATCAAAACCAACATATAAACACAAAATAAAAACTCAAAAACAGTAAAAAAGGACAAATTTTCTAAATAGACAAAAACCAGAAAAAACCAAAAAAATTGAAAAATATCATAGCGAGCCGCTCGTCAGGAAGGGAAGCTCGCTCATGATATTAATTTGTACTTTTTTCTGCTGACGACAAACGAAATCCGTTAAAAATTGCCGTCATCCCCTCTAAAAACACAAAACAAACGAAAATGGAAGATTTCTTGAATAAAAAATATAAGTACATTTAAGAAGATTTAAAAAGAATCAAATACAAAAATCCGAATACAAATACAAAAAATCCGAATACAAAAATACCTAGAATAAAAAACAGCCGTAACATAAAAAATAATAAAATAAAGCAAAATATGCTTACCATGGCCAGGGAAACGCTACCGCGACCACGAGGAAAAAGAATGCCAAACTAGTTATCGCCGTTGCCAAACAGAGGAAAGAGAAAGAAAAGGAGAAAGAGGCTTTGTCAGTAGCTCTGAAATCACTGCTTGAGATATCGTCGCACAAAGTTCTCGGGAATACCATTATTTAAAAGTTGATCATACAAAAGCTTTAATTGTCTAGATTTTGAAATTTCGTTCGAACAAATAGATCTAATGCGAGAAAATTGAGAGATAATAGTGTTTCTATAAATCTTAATAGAAATATTAGAAGACCAATATGAAAGTCGGTTGACACAAAAATTAAAATCCATTCTTTTGTCAAAGATATCGATACAAAAGTTATTATCAATAAGTTTAATATCCAGATCTAAGAAATCCGCTTCAAACTGATTACAGTTTGTTTGTTTAAGAAGCAAGGCTGAAGGATAAATATTTTGCCACGTAATATTAAATGATCCATGATTAAAAACAATAAGATCATCTACGAATCTGAAAGCCTGAGGATGAAGAAGTAAATAATTCTTCTCAAAATAATGAAGGAAGAGGTTAGCTGTAATAGAAGAAAATGAAGATCCTTGAGGAATGACATGTGATTGGAGAAAAATACTTTCCCCATTGTAAATAAAATTATTAAAAATGCAAAAATTACATAATTTATCCCAATACTCAAAAGAAATATTGAGAATATTTTTGTAATCAAAAAAGTAAGAGTTAAGCACCTCTCGAAGAGTGGCTAGAGGAATGCTTGTAAAAAGATCTTTGAAGTCAATAGTCTCAATAGAAGAAATACTGTTCTTATTATTGTGAATGAAATCAATAACCGGTTTATTATTGTTAATAATCCAAGTGAAACCTTCTGAACAAATGACATTCAGTAATTTTTTAACAGATTGAAGAAAATGTAACCAGGTTGTTTCATGTATGAAGAAGTTCCACAAGTGATAAAACGATAAGAAATAGGATTTTTATGAAATTTTGGATTAATAGTAATATAAGGAAAGCAAAAATTGAATTTCTTAATTTTGAAGAAAATATAGAAAGCAAGAATTTTATATATATATATATATATATCACCCCATTTTTAACAAGTTTAAGAGTCGTATGTCCCCTTAAGACTGTGATATTTTTTTTATTTCCTTCTTCCGAAGTCGTTCGAAGATAAGACCTGTCGTCTTATTTGTTTATTCAAAATGCTACCTACGCTTGTTTTCCCTCTTTAATAATGAATCTAGCCATCATACAAGTGTTATTTCTACAGCATAAGCGAATGAAATTATAAGCAAGACGATGAGACACCCCATAAATTAGCTAAGAGAGAGAAATAAAACTCTAATTCATTAGTTGACCCCTCCGTTTACAAAGGACAAGGATTTGATAGTAGACTATTTCAACCATTCGTGAAGGAAACATCGCAGGACAAAATAACGCAAGACATCAAGGGTTTGGAATGAGTGAATTAAAATGCCATTGACTTCTAAAGCATGTTCATCAAAACAAAATTAAGATCTCTGAGAATTGACTTCATTATTTCAATTTCTATTCGCTATTTCAGAATATTCGCGTCAATTTCTGAAAAGCATTAGTAAAAGAACGAAAGCCTTTCCAACAAAATGCCCGAATAAAGATAACTTCATCACAAGTCAATTTCCACCATTTTCACTCACGAGATAAAAATTTATTTCCCCCAAAATCGCTTGTGACGACCTCTTCTCCATTTCCCGTCCTTAAGTCATTAATACCTGACATATGATTTAAGGAGCTCATCGCCAATTTGAAAGACTCTCAGGAAATGATTCCTAATGAGAACATGAAAGCCTTGGCACCTTATAAACCTTTCAGCACACGCACCCGTTTTTGGAACATTAGCAAACACGAGGGTTCATTTCGACCTTAAATTGTTTGACACCTACTCCTTATTTTATTGGCTATTTGTACAAAAATAAAATATGGTCAAATATAAGAAACTTTCTTTTCGTACAAATAACTAGTATTTAAGACACAAATGCGATTTTTAATGAGAAAAACGAAAGTTGAACCTATCTCCTTTTCCCATACTTTATCTGTATTCTTTTCTTCTCTGCTTCGGCACACGCACGGATCAGTTAGACTCCAAGCCCCCAGTTGAAAGGGAGAAACCCCGTTTCACCGGAAACTGCTGCTCTTAACTTCTTCTAGCTCCCCCATGAAGGTGCAGGAAGTAACAGGGGAGCAAGTTTTTAGAAATTTCCAGAATTTCTTAACGAAAGAGAAAGGGTGGGGTCAAAAAGAACACATGCATGTGCTGACGGGTTAAATTAATAATCATGTAGTTAAATTCCGGAAGAGTGTTAACGTTGTCGTTTTTCATAATGCCCCATTGATTGGCAATCTAAGATATCGATGATTTAAAATCTGTAGTTGAAGAAGTATCATTAAAAGCATTCGATTTTGAATTTCAAAGGGTTATTAACAGGCGAGAATATAAAAGAAGTATCATTTATGGAATTTCTGTTTCACTTCAAATGCGTAAGAATATAACACGCTGTAAAACTTTTGAAATAGGGGCATATTGTCGATAAAGCGATTCATGTAAAGCGGAGAAATTACAAATTAACATTTTTTTGTGATTATATTCTACTAAAACTTTATTTTTCATAGCAGAAGACATGTCTGTATTAACAAGCTTGCAACTTGCTTTCTTTTCCTTGCATAAAAGTGTAGAGCAACTCTTTCTTGACCAGATGATCACAAGTTTGAGATACGATTCCATCGATGTAGGTCTCGTCCATTCTAAATCTACCATCTTTAGTCATATACCTTGAGTTTGTAGTGGCTTAACTCTCTGACTTCTAATAATCCTGAAGCTCAGGAACCTCAGAATATTGAAACGCCCGAGTTCCTCTTTCTAAAAAAAGAGGAATTCCCCAGTTCCACACTCCTTAAAAAAAGTCAACGATAGCTTGTATTCTTAATAGGTTAATATGAAAACAGTGACTCTTCTCTCTACTCTGATGGCTATTAGGGAGTGGCTAGTTCAAGGAAATAGGTTGGACTGAAATGAGAGTTCTACGCAAATCTTACTTGTCTCCCAAACTCATCTGGGCAACCTTATCTTACAAAAAAGTAGCCAGTATGGTATTCAATCAATGACATTTAACGAAAGGCGATTTGGGAGTGATATCGGGGCACACCGGACGCCCAGCGTACTTTGCTTGAACGGCCGCTTGGGGCTTTTCAGTATTGAAAGAGTTAAACGTTTGGAGATTCGAGCGAAACTCAGGTGCCTGATTCACGTAGAAAACTGTAACCATATCTGTACAATTTGTATTAGAACATCAAATTAACTACACTCTGTTGCACAACACTCTACTTATAATGCAATGTATAAGTTTTAGAAAAATTCAGGATCAGAATTTTTTCTTTATTGTTTTGAGAAAACAACTCCGAATGACATTGAAATGATTCTGAGCTTCGAAATTATCAAATGAATTAAAAAGCATCTGGAGATTTGCCAGTCAACTCTCCAGGGAGTAGTTTAGAGTACTTAAGAAAATAGTAGCAGAATTTTCTTGAGATTGGTACTAAGTCACAGTTTCAGTTCTGCCGAAAAGCCATAAACTGACAGCAAATCTGAGGTAAATTAAATTTCACATGGTATAATTTAAATGTCACAGTATTAATTAAGTGGCTGCGTCGCATCATATAAGGACAAGCCATAAAATATTTCACTTCATATTTTTAATTCATCAAGGAGAAGATTAATTCATTTTGGCAGTTAATTACTAAGTAGTAGAATTTTGTTTAATGCAGAAATAGAAAATAATGTCAATTTGTTTAAGGGAATTTATTGTTCAGTGGAAAAGCAGTGGATCGTATTCCGTTTCGAAATGTGACAAGTTATTTTCGTACTGCGAAGTCGATTCTGACACACTTTGTTTCATACATATATTTTGTAAGCAATTTGCGCTCATAATTTTTCAGCTCTAATCTGTCTCCACTTAAGCTTAGCTTTTTCGAACAATTTGATGTTATATGATGAAAAATTACACAGTTACCAAGGATTCTAAAAAATGGTTAATTATATTAAATTAATTTCAATCAGTGCAGTTTTAGAGTCAATAATCTCTTTTTAACAGCTTATTTTACCATTCCGAGTTTGAATCTTTGTGCAAATTTCTAATATTCTAAACTGTTATTTTAAACTAAAAATTGTTGCCTGGTAAAAGAAATGAAATACAAGAATATGAAATGATTTAAACTAAATACTGAAAAATTGATTCTCCCCTAAAATAAATTTTAATAGAAAATGTAAATTCAAATGGATATTTCGGCGAAGAGTTCAATACCTCAAGCTCTATATGAAGAAATTTTAAACAATACAACTTAAAGGAAACTCATCTCTGTGTGTAATTAAGATTGGTTCAAAATTTCCTATCTTCATTGTTTAAAATAATTTGCATATACTTGTTATATTTTCATTTCCTTAATTTTTATAACTATCAGTCATAAAGAGTATGGACTATTGACAATCACATTCCTTTAGAGCCTTCATGGAAGATTAAAACTTATTTCGATATTATTGCAGGTAGATTTTTTCCATTTAGCAATAGTAAAAAGTTTACTCATGTCATATAGCAATAGAATAGAAGACAGTAATTGAGATTTTTGTATATAAAATATTTATAACTATTAAACTTATTTTGGCTCTTAAGTCGTTCTTATTTTAACGTAATCTTGTAACACAAATACACTTTCTATAAAATAATATTTTATGAAGCAACTCATGATATGTATATATTTATATTATTTTTACACCGTCATCCTCCGTAATAATTTCAGAAAATAAGCCCTATTCATTCTCTATGGTGCTATTATAGCGCAACCCAAAATATGAAGCATAATAGCTGTATTGCTTACTTTGGTCCATTTAACAACATATGACGTTATGTTTAAAGGTAAATTGTTTACGTAAGCGTTTATATCTAATTTTATATTTATAAAGGATTGTATTTAATATAACGCAGGGAGATATGAAAGGGAAAAGAATATGCTTTAAATTTAAAATGTGTAGATTTTTTTTGAAGAAATAAGCAAGTTAATTAAAAAACACATTCTTGTTGCTTATGAGATGCTATGTTATTAAATTTCCTCTACCTTTTAGTTAAATTTTGATTATTCTCGATCAAATTTATTTCTTTTTGCATATTCGATAAAGAAACATAGAAAACTGATTAAAATGCAACTATAAAGCCCTGCTTTAGCAAAAGTGTTTCTAACAGTAATAAGACTTCAATTTGAAATTTGATTTTATTCGTATTTCCCTTGGCGCTGATATTATTCCGAAAAGGTGTCGTTTTTGAATAATCTTCAATTTGTAGTAATACTCAGAAGTAAAAATTTCAAAGAATTTCAGAGAAATGTATTTCATTATAAGATTCACTTCATATCTGTTTAAAAGGGGCACATGTTAGAAATTACAGAGAACATATCTACTTGTAATTCAATAAGGCCTCATTCTTGAAAATATGGAATTCTTAGAAATTTATTCACAAAGATTTATTTATTGGCATAGGTAATCAATTCGTACTATTTCTAGTCATGTTTAAAATAATTTTACTTTGTTTTTAAACAAATAGACTGAATTCATTCATTATAAACTTTGTTTCAAAACCCTATATTAATTGTTTTCTCATCTCATGGTTTATTAAAGTTTTGAATTCAAAAAAATTAGAAATCTCTGAATTAAAATAAGTCGAATTTTATGAATAAGATTGAAAAATAAAAATTGCATAAAATTCAAAAACAATTGTTTCTTTGAAAATGAAATTTGAACTATTAATACTTTCTCCAAAAGCGCTAACTTATAATTTATCTTAACCTGCAAATTCATAATGAAGCTTTCATTATTTTATACATAAAATTTTATTTCCACACTTTATTTTCGCATGGTTTGTTACAAAGCAAATTAACTGAAATTTCACATTTCTGCTAATTTCACGTCCACTCAATATTATGAATTCCGTATTTCTGATTATATTTAACAAATACTGACTATATTATAAATTCCAAGTTAAAATACTTCATTTTAAAGATTCAGAACAGAATAATAACACGGTATAAAAAATATCATTTGTCAGGTTTCACTATAGTTAAAATTCCTCGCTCTGAAAGTCTCTTCATTAAAGTCTGCGTACAAATACAGATTTCTTTAATATTTATCTAATTCTGAAATGTTTCACCTTATGGAGTCCACATACACGCTATTGAAATATCATGAACGCAATTTCATCAAAATCATGTTTCATCGGAAAATAAAAGAAATCCTATTAATCATTTACAAACTATAATTTCTAGTCGAAGGTCCTACGATAAAGATCTTTCTCCTTTTCACAGATAACCTGTCTGAAATGAAGTTCTCTATAAACTAAAATAAATAAAAACAAAGAGTAATCTCTTATCCGCTAATAGTTTGGAGTTGATGAGCGAAGTCCACGGGAAGTAATTTTGGTAAATTAACTGCGCGTAAAATACTCAAACCAGATATTGAATCAAGAGCAAACGACTTCGATAGATTAACCCTTTGCGAAGCAAGGCATTACATGTTTTGGAAATATTCTGATAAAACATCATGAATGGGTTTATTTTATTGTCAAGACATAGAATCTATATTTTTTTAAAACTTACTTCATTCCAGGGGGGTCGTTCCCCTTTGGGGTCACCGCCTCATATTAGAACGCCCTTAGATACAGCCACCTTGATCGATACAAAAAAATATTATTGAATCTTACAGAAAATCATAAATAAAAATTTCAAGAATACTGGAGGAAAATTTTCGAGTTAATTTGCTAAAATTGTAAACGTCCAGAACTGAAAAAAGTCCTTATCTCCGAAATAAGGAATCTTCCCAAACTTTATCTCTAATAATTCCTATTCCGGAACGAAATTTCATAAGGCTGCTATATACATTCTAAAAGGAGTACTATTAGCCCTATCCTAAACTTATTATTTTTCATTTATAGTTGAATTTAACGGTTGAGAAGCGAGTGAAATTAGGTGTGCCATCAGCAAGAACACTGCACTGCAAAGGGTTAAGAAGTTCCCATAACAATAGTGAAATAATAATTTAAAAATTCTTTGCTCAAGTGTATAGAAGAAGCTCGGAAATAGGCGAAAGGAATTTATATATTGACTTCAGAAGGACTGAAAAGACACTTGAATAATACAAATTCTTTTGCATCTATGGAAATCAACTTCCGAGTCGGTAATAAATAACTCCTGATAGAAACGCACAAGTTTTAGTTTCTTTGTGTGTGAATCTGTAATTGCTAGAATTGATTTACAGTTATAGCTTCCTACTAGTAAAGGAACCCTTCAGATAGACTGGCTTTATTGCACAGAGGTGTCGGCGTATTTTACAATCTTCCTTCATGTTACAAATCAGTTTTATTGCTTAATATTGCACTGTGCCTCGCATGTCGCAATTCTATGTTAATTTAAGCAAAATGCGTTAGTTTCGTAAAGAAGTTATTTTCCCTACTGTAACCAATATATAGTTAGAAAATGTGTATTTACAAATGTTGTGTTAGTGTTCATATGGGTATAATAAAGCTAACTACAGCTATTAAATTTATTTATAAGGTCGCACTTTACTACATAGTTATTAATTGCATTATTTGTAACATGTACCAGATAAAAATTGCAATTTATTAGATTTATACAATAATGTAATTACAAGATAGTTGGATATTTAATTTTGTATTCATGTTGGAAAAAGTTTGTAAGTTATTTATATTACATTTATTTGATTAATAAAACATAACTCGGGAACATTTTCCGTTTTAAGTAATTTCATCTCTATGTACAGACATATATTTATCGAATTTTTGCATATCTAATAAAGATTTCACTAAGATTTTACTGAATAGCGCAGGAAAATCTTAATGAATGCCTGTACATTTAAAAGCAAGAGAGAGAAATATTTATTGTTATCTTTAATTATATGATTTTCCTTTATTACTTTAGAGTTTTTCAGACACCTTTGCCCACATAAACAATTCAAATCAAAAATATCAATTTGTATTCGAATAAAGCTCTTGTTCTTAAAAAGTTGCAATTTTGGAAGTAAAATTAATTAACCTTTAGTATCTAACATCTTAAAATTTGCTTTAGAAAGAAATAATTTTAGATAAGAAAAATTCTTAGATTTCGAATCTCAAGTCTTAAACAATTTAGAATGAAAAAGTTGTGGTCTGGTCTGTGTGAAAACGGATAATACCAGTGTTTTTTCTTCGTCTGACTTGATTGTCTATATTCTGTGTTAAACGAACTCAGAATCCTACACAAAGCAATTTACTGAAAGTATGCCAGCCAATAAACTTTATCATGTTAAAATGGAAAAGCGAATAATGTCCAAAGAGAGAAAAGGTTTCATTTTCATCGAGATGTTATTTTTTCAAAAAAACATGGAAGTGAAATATTTAATGAAACAAGAAATTAATTTGAATTATATTACACCAATAAAAAGTATTGCTAAAAATTGTGTATAGAATTAATTTTGAAAAATTTACTGAGATAAAAAAAAATTTAGGGGATGAAATTGATTTCACTGGGAAACGTAAGATGGCCAAAACCAGGTTTTGTGCGATAATAAGGGCTAAAATAATTCAGGAAAAACTTTAAAATTCCGATTAATTTATGATTAATTAGAATTTTCAAAAGAACTTTTGTTTTGTACACCTACTGTTCATAAATAACTATGCGCCATATTTGGTCTCTGGGAACAATGGTCAGCCCGGTAGAGTGTTACATTTTGTGTGTAACGAGCATGATTAAATCACCCAATTTACTGAATATATGCCAGGCGAAAACATTCTCATGTTAAAAACACAGGATTTATTTCCCTCTTTTCAATTTACAGGAAGATGCAACGTGGTTTCCATACTTTCTCTCACATTACACAAATATAGCTTTCACATCTGCGTAAAATTCAATAGGGAAGGGGAGTAAAACAATCATTAGGGAGGTTGGGAAGCGAAACAGATTGATTCTACACAGACATACCCATTCGATTATTATTGTGCCAGCCCATAGAAAAAGATAAAAATTATGACGGTGCATACTCTGTATCAACGCCAAATACATAAAACATTATATTTCAGTCATATTAGTATATAAATAGCAAAATTTAGTCTTTGACCAACATGAAACACAATAAGACAATTAGCGTGTATAAAAAGAGAGGGGGTAGAGCATATAATGCTATTTTATATACTTATTTAGAAGCGCACTAAAATATTTAAGGATTGGGGATAGAAAGACCATTTTATCTTTTGGAGTATCCTGTAACTTTGTGTTTGTCAGAAAAGATTAAAAATATCAGATATTAAAGGATTCGAACTATTAACTAATGCTACATTAAAAATAATTTATGTTAAGCATATTTATTAAAGAAATCATTACTGGACCCAAACATAAAATAATGAACGAAAGGCTGTCGGATTTTTATTTGAGAATATCCCGGATAGTATACGCGAATAATACGAGCATATAACTTTTTCCCATTTCGCCGAGTTCGAATGCTGAAATTTATTAAAATAGAAAAAATATATTCTAAGAAAAATGTTTCCAAAATATGTACAAAGACTCGTTATTTAAAAAATAGCATATATTTTTTTAGACATAAATAAAAGAATTCGGGGTAAATCATACAAGCTATTGCCCTGCAGTTTTGGTAAAAGTAAACTATTTTTTAAATTTTTCAAAAAAAAAGTCTTAACATAAGAAATTGTGTTTTGACTGTTTCAAACTAAGAAGAGTGTAAAGAACATATGTTGATGAACTAATGAATGTCAAAAATGTCTAATGACTTAGTTCATTTTGGAAACTAATTCAAACTAATCAAATTTCATCGTAAACTAACGATTTAGATTTTGACACGTATCAGGTGCACATTTTCTATTAATTTTTCCAACTTCCGTATGTATGTATTTGCATGCTTGTTTCTACCGTCTCTAAATCATTCTCTGAAAAAAATCCTTCGTTTTGACTGTCAGAACAGAGTGCAAATGCAGTTTAAAAGGCCTCTTTTGTCACTCATTAATTGTAGATAATACTTCTCATAAAAATCATCCTCCATAAATTCTGCTAACACAGACCTCTTTAAAGTTTTCCCCAAGTCCGAGGATAAACAAAATGCTTATCCTTAAGCCGGGAGGACGCGCGCTACGAAGAGTAGAACGAAGACGTGCAAGGAGATGTCCGACATCCCAATCCGTTATTTCGGTATTTAAGAAAAACTAGCAACATTTGTATGCTATATTTGTTCCGAATGATTCAGGCAAACATTTCTTGTTATACAAGGATACATGTTTTGAAGAAAAATTTAGTAAATAATAAATTATATTATTCACCGTAATGCGAACACATAGGAAAAGTATATTTCTTATAAAAAGGTTTTCAACATTTTATTATAGTAAAGAATCATTGAAATATATATAGTTATACAATTTGGATAGAAAAATATTGCTTCTAATTTCCATAGGCACACACGGAACTTTTTTTGTAGAAATCCAAATAAGAATTCTGGTGGGTTTATCTTTAGATCCAATAAATATAGGCCGTAATAAACTTTTATTTTTCAGAATAGTTTCTATAATTTTAATCTTTTCCTCCAAGATTAATTTCGAAGAAGTAAACAGTATGTAGCTAGAATTGTAGTTTTTGTGTACACGGGAGTGAAATCAAAAAGATCAATTATTGCAATCAAATGTATTCATCTGGGCACATATTGCTGAATATTTTTTCATATTTAAAGCATTTCCATAATATAAATTCAAGATTTAAAATTTTTGAGATTTAAAATTTCATTAATGTATTTTAATGTTGTCTTTTTAATTAATGACATATTTTTTAATGTTGTAACTAGTGCTTCCTTGATCTGTTAAAGCTCATTAATAATTTATCATAAATTAAAAACATTCTTACCTTTAAATAATTTGATTTTTATGTCTAATTTATTTATCAAATATTTGGTATATCTAAGAAAAAAAATTGTAATATTGCCAAAAATAAATTATGTATGATTTTACGTTTGACGGAAAGAGGAAGGAATTAAGTATTATTGTGTCTAATTATTACTATTCTTATTAATTTCAAAATTTCGAAAGACATTTGTTCACAGAGATGATTAACAGCAAAATTATAAAGTTTCATCATGAAAAAAGATTTATCGTTTAATTTTGTGGATTGCTAGCATAGGTGGATTCAAAATCATTTCATGTTATATTATTTTTGCAATTTATCATCGAAAAACGCAAAAATATGCTTAATTATCATATAAATTTAATTTTTATTTTGAAAAACTGGCTCCAAGGTGTACATTCCCACACTCCAAAGTATATTTCCTCCAAATTTCGTAGTTAGCACCAGTCTTTCCTTTACTTTAGATCATCACCACTAATACGCACACAAGTGCTTTTACTAATAGTAGAGATAGAGATCATACAACAAATAGCATCTTTATAATTGGAATAACATCCTCATGTAACACATAAAAAGGCTTTCTAGAAATACATATCCAAACTCGACCACCTCACACCAACAAAGCAGCCACAAAACACAATTTTACAGCGTTTTTGGAATTTATAGCTATTTGAAACGGGAAAGCGAAAATTGCAGGAAATGCACTTAGTAGCTTTGACCGGAATAAATCCTTTAACACTAACCCTTTTTCCATAAGAGGTGAAAATCCCTCCACATAGCACCGGGGATAAGAGAAAGTGAACCATAGCCTGCTGAAACTTTTCTTCTAAATCTTTGCTTTTACCTCCCTCTCCTCTTCCCCAATTCGGCCGATTACTGCTGAAGTAAAAAGGAAAATATCGATAGATGAAAGAAAGCCCATTTTCGTAACCCTCTAAAATTGTCCAAGGGGGTGATAAAATAAAAATACCCTCCGGATCGACCCCTATTATCGACACATCCGTTGCTTTTCTTTTGTAGGGAGCGAGCTCTGCTTCCGGTCGATGAGGAACTGCTTCTGATTAGAGACATTTTTCTCCTAAATGATCTTAAAAGGACAGAATGAAGTCCTCTTCGACGCGAATTAAGACTTTTACTGTTGGGAGAGTATTGCGACTTCAGCTTTCACGCTTGGATGGAAATGAAATATCATAAATTAATAGATGATGGTTCTTATTATTGTCGGTTAAGTAGCACGGTTCTTTGTAACATCTTGGTAAAAGTTTTCGGAATGTTTTTTGCGCTGTAAAATTAGCCATTCTTCTGCGATTTCAAATTCCAATAACAGATGCATCTCTAATTTTTTTAACATGTTTGTTACTGTTATGATTAACTAATGAAAATAAAATATATTTCTTTCCATCCATTTATGGTTCCATCAGAATTAATTCGAATGCAAAATCGATTTACAATAACAATATTGGTGTTGTAGCCATCGAGAAGTTTTCTGGCTTTTTCCCGTGTTTTTATTTGATTTATTGCTGAAAGCGTATGCTAATCTAATATATTAATTTTAGTTTAATAAATTAATCATCACTTGCTGTGAACAATTCTTTCAGAAATATATAGAAGATAAGGGAAAAAAGCTTGAATTTTCAATTAGTTTAACGTTTACTCATGTATTTAAAAGGATATGATATTAAAAGGAATTTCAATAATTTTTTTAAAATTTATATATATCAAGTATTTTGTAGTTGTCAGACCGGTATACCGCACAGGGTTATAATCCATTGAGTGACATGATACCGCCATATTTTCAAAAACTATTAGATTATGTAAAACATTCTGACATATTTATTCACTTGAAAGTTAACATTAAAACATGACTATTTTATCTTAAATTAAATATATATACTCCAAACAGTTGTGGAGATGCAAACCCCGAATGTTTCAAACCGTATCGTGTTACCAAATTTTATTGTATTACATGTTGAGAAACTGGTGACAGATGCTTTATATAATGTGTTTTACTAGACAATCTAATTAAGCTGAAAGTATTCTTTCTTAAATAAGCTGACTTAGTCTCTTTTCATTTTTGGATATACTTTTAAGAAATAAATATTTTCTTTACGTTTCATCGTCTTTCCTGTTTTCGTTGCTTGCGTAAAAAGTGTCAAGCACATTATTTTGAGACCAAAATTTTTCTATACGTTCCATTCAGATGCGCAAACACTGAAAAAAGGTAAGAATCTTCTCCAAGTTATTAAATTTTGGAAACATTTTTTGAGTGGTTTTATTTTTTCCCATTAAGGGTAAGCTTTATGTTTGTTTAAAAGCCCCTGTCAATTATTCTGGCTAAATAGGCTCTTGGAAAAGATAGTGACGCGTTCCTCTTCACTAAACCCTCGAAGGATCATTAGGCAGAATGCTACTCTGCGGCATAAAAAGCTGAGCTGTTTTTCTGAAATGTCTTTTCTTTTTTCTTGGCAGTTTAGAAAATGAAATTTCGTTATAGATCTTTCGATTTGGATTAATTTTTCCATGAATTTAATTCAGTAAATCTATCCTTAAACACTGTAAAATAGAGTTTGGATAACTGAACATTTGTAGTTTAATTCTATGACTATGTAATTTCTTAAATCACAATTTAGATGCAACGCCTGCAAACGTGTTCAAATACAGATATTTATTAGTAAAATATGATCCAACGCTATAAAAGTACTCAGTAAAAACATCATCCTGCGAAAATCGCAGGATGCAGCAGAAAATAGACTTGCTTCCAACCCCCTGAAATAGCGTGATACGGAGTCAAAGTGTTAAGTTAAATAAAATTAAAACAATCAAAGCAAAGTTTACACGCTGTTAGCGGTATTCTGTAAGTCAGTAGTAACTATAGTTAGTAATAATATTAACGTTTTGCAGGGGAGCCAAAAGAAGTTCCAGATTGCAAAGTTCTGCAATGCGCGATTTATTTTTTTAAAAAAGGTTATCTATTATTCTGTTCGACCTGTAACTACAACAATTCTTTCATCCGAAGATGCTGTCAGTATAATGAAAAATTAAAATCCAGAAAAATAATCGACGCGAGGTTGTCCCTGCGAAACAGACTCTGGGATTGAGGGGAGTAGACTTACTTACCATACTCAACTGTGAATTTCTGTGACTAAAGAAGCTGTATGTGACTAATATCTCTAGCCTATAGTGACTATTAGTCTAGTATGTCTTGTGACTCTATCTATGTAAAGTTCTTCGTGATTTTCACCAACTTTCCAACTCGACTATGCGTAAACCGTAATTAAAAATTCTAGAATTATGTTTACAATCTTCAATGTCTACCTTTCTCAGTTAAATAAAACTAAAACCAACTGTCTATGTTACTTGGTTGCGGAACTATAAGCGTTTAACTTTTGCACGATATTCGACGTAATTCAACAATTCGTGAGTAATATTTTGCGCGATCGATAAATGAATTCCCTTAGTCTACGTGCGCGCGCATAGGTCGCTGTGACGTCATCAACATTTTTCGTGATTTCTACCAACTTTGCAGCTGGAGTGTGACAAAACTGTAATTCCAAATTTAAATTCATTTTGAAATCTTCAATGTCTACCTTCCTCTGTTAAATGAAACTAAAACCAACTATTTATGTTATTTGGTTGAGGAGCGTTAAGCGTTTAACTTTAGAGCGAAAAGAGTCATAATTTTTTCCTTTCCCTACACACCATTAGACCACTATGGAGATACATAAGTCGTCATCAAAATTAGATTTAAGATTGGTTACGTCTCAAGTAAATATTTGAAAGCCACCACTGTTGAACACAGGAAACTAACATCAAATGTGAACTTTACGTGTTGGAATATGTCTTCTAACTAAAGTAAACTCATTAAAATGTTCCAAAAGATTTAAGGTATGAAATGAAGAACCAAAAAAATAGAATCCTTAAAGGCACTGTAGTGTCTAAAATGAATGGAAGAATCCTCTTTAATTGAAAATAAGAATTTTACAGCCGGAAAGAAATTTAATTTTTTTAGCTTTCACGTTATGAAAGAAAAATAAATTGTCAAATAATTGAACTAGATTCTTAATACCGCTTCTGGTGATATAACTATCGTTTGGAAACAAGTGTCGATTTTTTTTAGTATAACAAGGTGGATTATTCGCTTTCCAATAACGAATGGAATTCATATTAAATATCACCTCATGTTAATATCGTTTTGTACGGATGTAACTTAATTAACATGCATAAACTATATCATTCTTTCTCAGTTTAAGGTTGAATGGCCATTAGCAAGTCAATGAGGCAATTATCAATATTTGGACTGTGAAATCAATCTTTGAAAAAGGTATATTGATCACAAGTAAAGAAGCACCATGGAACCCAAATGGTGATTTAATTATCTGAAAATAAGGTGTGGTAATTTGATAGATAAAATGTTTTTGTTAATTAAACAGCATTTACATCCAATGATTTCTTCTGTAAATCAATGAATATTATTGTCAGTATATTAAACAGAACTGAAGGCTTTGATAATGAGTGAAAGAGTTAAAAAAATATGGAATAATTATATATACAGTAAAACTTCGATTAACCATTACTCTTTTAACCGTCAGTTTGTTATCCGTCATTGTCAAAGAAATCTAGGTTCATAGTATTACATTCTGCTTATTATTATTATTTACTGAAGTTTAAATTGATCGTTCTGTAATATTAAATACAACATGCATGTATTTTTCACTTTGAAAGGTTTTTATTTTTTATTTGAATTTTAACTGATGATAAAATTAATTTTTTCTTTCATATGAAAATGAATACGAAAAATTATTATTTCATTGAAGAGTCATATAAATAACGATCAATAAGGTATCATTAAATTATTATTGATGAAATAATGTCTTAGGTCAAAACATCTATTATCTTAGAGTAATTTTTTACTAATGTATATAATAATTCTATTAATTTATTATTATTCTTGATTGATGTTTAAATTGATCGTTCTATAAAATTAAATACAACTTGCATGAATTTTTCACTTTGAAAGGTTTTATTTTTATTTCAATTTTAACAAGGATGATAAAAATATCTTTTCTCATCTTTCATATGATAATGAATACGGAAAATCGTTATTTCATTGAGGAACATATAAATAACGATGAATAAGGAATCCTTTAAATATTGATGATGAAATAATGTCTTAGTTCGGAACATCTATGTGCATAAAGTAATTTTCTGCTAATGTATATAATAATTCTATTAATTTATTTGTGTGCAAAGATTTTAATTTCCAATAAAATTTGCATTTCATATTTACTTTCAATTCATGTCTATAATGTTTGATATTAAAATAATTTAATTATTTTGCATAAAAAGTGTTTACCCTTATATAGCTGTGAAATTTGCACAACATTATGCAAATAATGGGAGTTTTATGTAACATTTAAGTGATTTTAAATAATAATTTTTGTAAAAGATGTATCATTTATGATACATATTGATATTTCACTTTTGATTTCATTATGTTAATGTGAAAAACGCTTTTAAAGAGTTAATATGTTATTCTAAATCAAACTTAAATGTTTAACTGTGCAAGTTTTGAAAGTGAGTTCTTTTCTATGAAATTGGTTCTTATAATTTTAATTTTAATTGAAAATTAAAAAGGAATTCTTTGCTTTTTTCGATAGGATGAGATAATATGTGCTAACTTTCATGTAAATAACATCGTTTATTGTTTAAATGAATTAATAAGAAACATATTTATAACCACAATTCTATCTGTTATTTTCTGAAGCATTTTCAAACTTCACTAAAACTAAGATGCATATGGTTGATATTTTACACGTATATTTATAATGGTGTTTGTCTAAGCTTGAGACCATTCCAACACGACATTCCTTGTTGGACGTTGAAAATATCTCCTTCTGACTTATAGATATTCGCAGTCCAATGTAAATATGTACAGAATATGGCTGCATATATACTGCAAGATTCTTTTAAGCTCTAATATCTTAAAATGAGTTTTAATGCAGAATAGTAAAGTAGATATTTCTAGAGTATGAAGACGGAACGCATCCATCAGACTGATGTTTTCAAAAGAAGAATGAATATGTGAATAGGAAACATTTTGAATACGAATGCTTTGGGAATGGATGCAAAGTGGTTTAGTAAATAACGGTAGATAATATATACAGCCAAATGTTGAATGAAATATTTCCTACGAAGTGCTTTCAATAATATAAAAAAATTCTCATAAAAATATGAGAATATTTACTGAACTATATTTTTTTCCTATTTAAAATAATGGATATCTCTGCCAGAACAGCAGAATTTAGAGGTACATGATTTAATTTACGACAACATATTATATAAAACTCAAAAAGATACTTTTTTCTATTCGTTGGATTTATGAAAAAGATTTTTAATAATCTACAAAGCAGTTTGCCTTATAAATGATTTAGTCTTAAAATGCTTACACATCCAAAATCTCTAAAATCATTATAATAAAGTTTGTGATTTCTTTTATCCGTTATTTATTGATTTATTTCTATGCAATTACTTATTTCCGAATTAGAAGTAGAGAAGTTTTAACCGCAAAATTAAATCGAAATGTTCCATGAAGTTTCATGTTTTTTCCTACTTGATCAAATCAAGTATGGATCAATATCCCAGCATACAGGACGTCACAAAAAGTGCTGATACACTACAATTAACTAAACACATAAACAATAAATAGCATACATCAGTTTCCAAACAGAAATTAAATCAAATGTTGAACCTTGGCATCTACATAATGTTTAAAGATTCAAGCTAACTAATGCAATAATAAACAAAATAATTTGCATCCTACGCAATCAATATTTTACATGAAAACGGTGCTTTTCTTAAATAATCACACAATCAATCATTATAATTGTATTATAGTTACTCAGCAAATACTAATCCTCGGTTTTTCATAAGCACACCACGTAAAATGTTCAGGTGTAGACTTTATTAATTTGTCATGTAATGACTTATTGGACATTTCTTCTATTATTATGTCGTGCTTGGCAATGTAGACTTGAAGTTACGGCAATAATGTGTTATTGAGCAAATTTTAAAGAAATAAGAATGAGACTTTCAAAAGGATATTTGTTGCACAACCTCATTGCCCTCGCCATGTGGGAGTCTATTCCGATGGATTTCTGGTAATAAAATCGTTAGAACGGCGAGATAGCATTTTACTTCTCCCGTAATTACCGGATCTCACTTTGATGTACTTCTCGATGTGATGACATACTAAACATTTTTAAAACTCGAATAGCTGCAGAGAAGGTTTCGAGATCACCCATGGAAAGGGAATGTTCTCAAAAGCAAAAGGGCATGCTTAATGAAGAATGCAGCTCCACTGGTCTGTTTAAAGGTAGAGTAGTCAATAATTTGATTTTAGTGGTGAATATTTTTTTCGATTACAGGCAAAAATATGCATTTATGTTAATTGGTTTGAATTATGAAAATATGATGTTTGTTATTAATTATTTTGAATTGTTATTCAAAATACAAATGCATATTTCGGACACAATGTATTTTGTAGTAATTTATTAACTTAGGGTGATAATGTACACGCGGATTGAAAAAATCCGTGTCTTAATCAATGATTTAATGATTTCACACCATAATTCACACCATACAGAAGAATTAAAAAAGTATTTTACATTTATATGAGATTTTCAAGAGATATCCCAGACATCTGTTCCAGTCTGGCTTGGAGTTTACTGTCGCAGGAGCCAATACAATGGCTATGCTGCGCCAAACAAGTCTTTACTTTCCGTTCAGAAATTTACACTACAGTATACAGAGTTAAAACAGTTTCAAAGTAAAAGATATCCGAGGCAGTTTAAGAACTAGACATGAAGGACACAAACAGACATTTATGAATGTACTTATTTGTAGGCTACGGAAAATCATAATTATTCTTTTAAGACGGTGAAATTTCGGCTTTCATAATTTTTAAGCCATTTGAAGATAAAATCGATCATCCCTTTTATTTAACCAAGTTGTTAACTACTTTTCACGTGGTTACATAACACTTTTCGGATCATACACGTGATGATTCAAAAGAATAGGTGAATGAAATCAATTTCGGAATGTATAAACACTCCAAAAATTAACTGTGAATGGGAACATAAACTACCCAGTTTATATCTTGAGAGTTATCCAACCAATACGCAAAGAAAGGAAAAAAACACACACAATTGGTACAGTATTTGCGTCGCTGGCAAAGAACCTACTGAAAGACAAAATAACGCATGCCATTCATAAAAGATTAGCCACAAAATGGGAGAAAAAATATAAACGGAGAGAAAGAAAGTTTGGGAGAAAAGTTCCTTGACTTCCGATGCATGATCATCAAAAGTACAAAGAAATAAAATCTTCTTCAAGCACTGCCTTCATTATTTAAATTCCTATTCACTCTTTCAGAATACTCGCATCGATTTCGGCAAAACATTGGTAAAAGAATATAAGTCTTTCCATTCAACCCATGAGCAAAGATATCATCATCACAAGGCAATTTCCGCCGTTTTCATCCACGAGATAAAATTTATTTCCACCGAAATAATTTATGAAGAATTCTTCACACATTCCCCCTTCGTTTAGTCATTAATACCAGACCGATGATTTAAAGAGCTAATCGCCAATAGGAAAGGCTCTCAGGAAATGATTCCTAATGAGGAGCAGAAAGTCTTGGCGCCTTATTAAATTACTAATTAGTTCAATTCTCAAACAGTTTCAGTGTTGTCGCTCTGCATCCATTGGCGATTTCGGAGCTCAATTACTTTAAAGAGACGCCTAAAGAAGTATCGTTTAAGACATTTCGATTTTGAATGGGTTATTAACAGATGTGAATTTGTTGGAGAGGAGGTACGATTGGCGGAATTTCGGTTTCGTTTGAAATAAATATTTTATTCTCAATCAAGATTTTATTTTATTTATCTTACTTATCTGCATTTATATACTAATAATAACATTTTCCCATAATATTCACCAATAATAAATCATCAACGTGTAAGAATAAGACATACTCATGAAGCTTTTATTTAAACTAATTTATTTCAAACAGATTATCTAAGCTCTGATAAAGTAGACAATTTGTTTGCCAAATATTATTTCCTTTTACTTTTTAGATATTTTGTTTCTTCTTCGAAACATATATAGTTCAAACATATTTTCGCATTTAGGATAGATTTCCCTAGTCTTAGACAATTATAAAAATTAAGGCATTAACTTTTACTTTAACATTCAAACTTAACTCTAACTTTAAAAATTGTCAAAATATTAAGCAGAATGTAACTTTTAAGGCAATATATAATTTATATTTGTTAATCGAATGTGATTTAGCTTTGTTTAGCATATTTTAATAAACACGACTTTGAAATTGAATTCGCTCAGTCAAAATCCCGTTAATGAATGTACCGAAATATGCGAAACAACTGATGCACAATGGCTATTCAAACATGGACAATCCCTTTTTATTTACACAAATAAACTGGATATTTGTGAATACATATATGTTTTCTTATGTCTCAAAGTTATAAACATATTTTATAAGTTGAGATACAGTCCTAATGAAATTTAGGGCATTTATTAAAGTTTCTTAAGTCCCAAGCCCATATTTCATAAGCTGTATATAGATTTTAAGATTCAATTTAATAATAAATTAATATTCTGTCTTTAATATCCAAGAATATTTACTTGTCCGCGACTTAAAATGCAAGCCTTTGACACAAAAAAATTGCAATTTTAGTTTATATCGTATAAAAGCGTATAGATGGAATACATTATTTTCGCGAACAAAAAATATGTAACCAATAACAAAATCAAAATCCATATTGAAATGAAAACAGTTTCCGAAATTCATTTTCGCTTTTAAATGCGAAACAAAAATTCATGTTAACGAATTATCAATCAGAATTTTTGCATTATTACATAAACAGAGTGACTATTAAAAAACGCTTCGCTGATACATGACCCCCAACGAGCATAACTTTCAAAGAGACGGAATAAAATTTTCAGCGAAGGTATTATACGGTACGCACTCAATAGCGATGAGAAAACATTAGTACAGCTCCAACAGTTACGGTTAAAATGAAACAATTTCGAGATTTTTCAAATGGCAACACTTATTTTTTTACGGAAAGGTGATCCTCACAGTAAAACACTTAAAATGGTGTTGGAATGATATTTTTAGAAGAAAAAATGGCAAAAAATATCCTGAATAATTTTTATCTATGTCTAATTCCGCCATTCTCCGGGCTAAAAATACCAATCCAACTCCATTTTAAATTTTTTTACTATAAGGATCACGTTTCCATGAAAAAAAATTAAGTGTTTCCATTTGAAAATTTTGAAATTTTGCCACTGTAACCGTAAATGTGAGAGCGGGACAACTGTTTTTCACATCATTCTTGAGGACATTCCGTAATACTTTCACTCAAAATTTTATTCCGTTGCCTCGAGCGGTATTCTAGATAGGGGGTCATATATCGGCAAAGTTTAGACTACAATGTCTACATAGTAAATTAAGTCCTTTAGAAATTTTAAATTATTTGCAGATTTTAATTTAATATCTATTGTTTTCGACACCACAGAGCTTTCCATTGAAATGCCAAGATATCTCTAAGTATTAATTTGCTAGCCACAACTCTCTCCATAATTAACATAAAATGCTACATTTCATTCCTTCTGTCAGACAGAGAAGTCATATTTTAATAATTAGCCCTAGTAATAAGAATTCAGCATTAAATTACAACACAGACGTCTTCCTCTTTCATCCAGTTGACTTCCTTCAGGAGGTTTTCGCACCATTAATAAATTTAATTAGCCAAACTCTGTAATGATTTCGTAGAAAACCCCAACTTCGAAATGAATATCGGGCGTAGAGAAGTAAGTGAATGTTTGAAAGGTAACTACTTGGCTAGCGGTTGTGCGGACTTTATGAAATTGATGGCAGAATTTTCGGGTTCTTCAAATAAGTTTCAATTTCAGGTGTGCCGACGAAATTGGAGTGGATGGAAATTACGACGTTATTAAGGCATATTTCCAAATAAATTAAGTAAGAACGTCGCTGTTCGCTAGGACATCGTTAGAAATGGGTCCTTTTCCTCTTTCTGTAACGAATATTTTCTGGAAGGAATTGAAACAAAACATTTTTGCATATCAGTAAGTTTTGGAGTTAATTCCTTCGACCAAATTTCGTTAAAGTAAAGACGTTTTCATGATAAAACTGAAAATAGTGCTAATATGCCTTCGGAATTTTTTGTTAAGTGGATGCCCAATGAGAATATTTTCTGGGATATTTTCTCTCCTTTTTTGATTGCATATTGAAACAGCAACATGAACCTGTCATGCATGGAACTCATACATCAACTCCGCCTGGTAAATGCGCTGTCCGCGGTGGCCTAGTGGTAAGGTCTCGGCTTTGGAGCCAGACGGTTCCAGGTTCGAGACCCGATTTCACTGAAAATCCGCCGTGTATGGGGCCCGCTGCACTATAAATCATACGTAGTGGCCAAACGTCCTCCCGTTGGTGTGGCGTAAAAATACCCACACTGGCCCGGCCTACCCTAAAAGGGTGTAAGGCCGGTAGAGGACCAGTGGGGAGACCTCCACCAGCATGTGGAGGACGGGATTTATTGGGTACAATAAAAAAAATGATACAGGCATTGCACGAACAGGGGCAGTAATTTTAAATACAAGAGAGCTGGAAGTGTAAAAATGGTTCGACCCACCTCGGTGAGGAGAAAATAACTTGATTTACTGCTCGGGCAAACAAGGAACAGTAAAAATATATAAAAATAGATAAGTATTGAAAAAGAAACAAACAAATAAAACAGAAAAAGCAGTAAAAATCAGATATATAAAAAGGTCAAATATTGAAACCCCATAGTATAAAAACAAAATATACACATCAAACGACACACAAAACACAAATAGAAACTGTATCAAACATAGAATTAAAAATACATAATAATAATAATAATAATTACTTCTGAGATAGAGAGGAATAAATTCCGTTAGTCAACGGTAATGCACGTCCCGCGTATAAGGGAATATCAAATTATCAGTTACAGAATGTTTTTTGGAGTAAAACTGCGCGAGTTAAAAATTACTTTATGTCCTATACAGGATAAAAAAGGTCAATGGGAGAGGAAAAGGAATGAAATTTTGTGGTCTAAAAATAAAAAGAAGGTCAAAAAGTAGAATGCATAGCCCCATCAGCCCCCCAAAAAATCTAAACAACATTAGGGCATTGACAACGTGGCAACAGGTTTCCAGAACTGCGGAGAGACTCGGGAATTGGAACAGTCATCTATTGTCGGGGCCAATGGACCAATAGCTGCCATAGGGCGCCGAGAGAATCCCACACAAAGAACCGACAGAGTACAATAAGTTGGTGTGGTGTGGAAGTTTGGAGAGGGGGTGCCAGATCAGGCGTCGTCCTCGTCATATGACCGTGGTTCAAAATTACGAGATCCGTCCCGAAATAGCCCTGGTGTTGCTTCAAAACGGGACGTTAATATAACTAAAACTAAACTAAAACCTGGTAAATGCGCAAAAGCGCGGAGGGTTCCGTATCTGATAAGGATCAGCGCCCATCACACAATCGGATATTATATAGGACATGGGAATAAAACGATCAGTCAAATGATTTGAGCAGACACAGCTGAACAGGTTAGTTAAACCGGTAAGCAAAATCATTATTAGCATAAACTGCCCTACAATATTTATTCGATATCTTTACAATGTTCATCTGAATCCAGAATATCGTGGAAATATCATCAGACTATCTTGTGTTAATAGGGATCCTATTAACTTACTGCCAGACAGGTGGACCAGCCAAAACCCAAAAGTAAATATCCTACTAATATGATATTTGTACCACTCGTAAGAAAAAGGTTAACATTTTTTCAAATATATATATGGGTATCTAACTAGAATATTAATTGGAAACCATCGAAGAGTTAATTGAGACAGATCTTATTCATACTGTTCTTAAACATGAAAAATAAACATATTTATAATTTGCCTGAGATTCAGGAGCCCTATTAAAAATCTAAAATACCTTTCAATAGTAGATCCTTGACAAAATTCTTATAATTAACTTAAAAGGCACTTAATGATTTATCTAAGTAACCAAAATTTTATGCTATATATCGTTAAACTTATGTCCTATTCGGCTTCCTTCCGGAAGTTTTTCAACCATTAAGTTCTTCTAATGGCGCGAAAACACAGAAGAATTTAATTAAATTCACTTCTAAATGATAATGCTCAAATTCCTTGTATCGAAATGAGTAAGTGTATGAAGAATTGTAAGTCTGAAATTAAATTTCCAGTTGTAAGACTCGAGTACTTCTTAAGAAGTCGAGAATTTTCTAGGGTGTGCAAATAAGTTTCAATTTGAGTTGAGCCAATGAAGTTGGCACAACAGTTACGATCAATTTTAAAGAATGCTTCAGGATTAACTAAGGAAACGAGTCGTCATTCGTTAGAACATCTTAGGTTAAGACACTTTTCCCTCTTTTGGCATATTTTCTTCCGCTAATTTGTGTCACTGACAGGATATAATAAACTGCTAGAATATCTTAGCTCATTTCTACGGTGTCAAGAATCGCAAATAATTTCTTATAGGATGTTTTCTCACCATTAGAAAATTTATTTACCTTTACTTTTTAAATGATACTGTAGAGATTTCCAGTTTCACAATGAATATATGTATGGGAAATAATTGAATGTTTGTGAGTCAACTTTACCCAATGTGGATTCTGGTACTCTTTAAGGAGATAGAGGCTGAATAACATCTTCACTCCAGACATTATGCAGGAGACTGATTAGGTTACTTTTTTAGCATGCAAGTCTTCACAAAAATAACAATCGGTCTCCTTTTTGCAGAAAAAGTACAAAATATTAATTTTTAGTTATAATGAGTTTTTGATCTTTTTTATAATCTCATTTCAAAGCGCACCTTTTTGTTTCTTTTTTTTGTAGAAACCTTTGAATGAATCTAATTATGGAAATGTGACATTTTAATGAAAAAGTTTATATCGCAATATATTTTATCATTCCTTACGTGATTAGATCAGTCCTTTTCAGCCATTTTATGCAAAGCAATTTTTATTCCTGGTGATACGCATCAACATGGTTTGATTAAATAATCTAAATAAAATAACTATACCCACAAAAAGACTTGCTTTGAACTGTACATTTTTATCGACAGTAATCCATAAAACTTCCATAGAAAATACTGACAGTATTTATTTAAAGATATAATTTGAGATAACAAATTTATCAATTTCTATCTCCTTTATATAACATTTTAAAGCCGAACACATTTCAAATGCCAAAATATTCTTTAAAATTTAAAAGCAAGATCTCTGGGAGAACCAAATACTAAAGATAAAGATACTTACATAATGACTTTTTATGACATCTCCAACGTTTGTAAACACCTCTAAGGCATCAAAACATATTCTTTTTGAGACCACATATTCAAATGAAAAATATACAGGAGATCACAATAATTTACCAAGTTTTGGAGTGGAGGGGCAGATTTCTTTGAATCTTTGTGTATGACAAGAAACTAAATATAGAAAATTATGAAAGAGTGTATGTCCTTCCTCTTTCAATATAAAAAAGCTGTCATATGAGTCATATTTCAAAAAAAATATCGGGGGCTAGAAAAAGTTTAGATAGCATATTTTTTTGAATTTAAACATGTTTACAAGAAAATTTTTAACTTTGGGTTTCGTGAAATATTTAATTACTTCCTTCCCTCGAGTTTTCAAAAAAAAAGTTTCACAAGTTCTAAATATGACATCCAGCCATAGTTTGCTAATATTAACAAAACTTCAGAGATATTCAACGAGATATTCCATGAGAAATTGGCTTATTGTCGTTGATAGTACTGCTTTGTTTATTTCGAATTATCTAAAGGATTTGCATAAAAATTCTTGAAATGTATTTACTTTTTAAACGACCCATCCTAAGAATTCTAACGCCATTAATATAATTTAGTGTTTTTATTCAATTGATTAATATGAACCCTCTATTCATTTATACAACTTCGTTGCTCGGGATGATATACAATAGCTGAGTTTAGTATCTATTTTACTGTTCAAAGCTGTTGAAGACAGCTCTTTCCTCTGAAAGGCAAATCTTACAGTCTGATTTCATTCTAAATACTTGTTAAATGTACAAATAAACCTTAAATCCACTTGCCCAATTGATAAATAATCGTCTTTATAACCATTTTTGTTATCTTCGCAATATAATTTGAAGTATAAAGAACACACACTGGTGATTTTAATCAACTGTTTTTTGAATTGGAAACAATGTAAAATGTTATTACAAAAATTTAAATGCGTCTACTACATGATTTTAATTTTCCGAAATAAACGCGCAGATATATTAATTTGTAATCTTAATATTAATTTTTATAGTAACTTACAAGTTACTTTTCTGAGTGTTTAGTACTTTAGATATCTCGGTATCTCTCTCTGAGCTCAGTAAAAACTGCTTTTTAACACATTATTCGGTTTAAAGAAGATTCAGCAATATATCTAATTAATTTATGGCGTTTCAACTAGATACTTCAATGTTATTGATTGATTTTAAATTAGGTTTATAGACCATTTCTACTATAATATGAAATCTTTTAATATTTTTAAAGAGAAAAATAATTACAAAATATTATTTATGGTTTGATGCAAACATTAATTAGTCTGCTAGTAAGTTAGTATTTCCTATTATGTCAGAGCTATTTTTCCTTGATTTTATTGTTTTACAGAAAATTGGGCATATTTTATTCGAAGAAGTGTGATTTTATAGAACAACTGAATATATTTTCTCTGTAAAAATGTCAAATTTGCTGTTCACAATACTCTAACTCTGACATACAGAATTAATGTACATTACACAGCTAAAAGGATGCATTTTTTTAAAAATCGGAAGTACTGATTTATCTTATAGCACGTCACAGTGTTACGTGTCACTTGTGATCGTTTCATACTTGTTTGGTTGCTAAGCGAAAATCAGGATTTCTTCAAAGCTAAGCAATCAATAATTCTACAAATACATTTAAATAATCTACCGTATTTTTTATATATGTTAATGTATTTGCAGTTTTTCATAATTGATCTGCTTACGTAAATATTTCAACTCAGATATTTACATGAGTAGGCCAATTCTAAAAATATATATATGCATAAATGAAATGTTTTCCCCAGTGAATGTCATTTAAGAAAAGACGATTCAAGGGTTGTCTATTAAAAATAATGGCGTTATTTCTGTTTTTTTTCAAATATGAAGCTGATCCGTTCTTCAAAAAAAACTTTAGCAAAAGAAATTATATTTTCTAAACCCGTTTTTGTATCAAAAAAATATAAATAACAACAATTTTAAAACTTCAAGGATAAGGTAACTGATTTACAAAAGAAACAATATTCAGTAAATACAACGCAATATGCTTCAATGATTATCACTACAAGTGACTCTCTTCTCAGTATTTAAGAAGATCAAACATCCTAAACTTCAGTTCAGAGAAATCAGAGACATTACATTGCGTAATATAAAATACACTACTATTTTTTAGCACTATAGAATGACATTTTTACGTGGAAATGTATGAGAAAATTTAGTAAAGATCTTTCTTATTATCAGACAAGTAAAGTTTAATATGATAACAATATTTTTCGTATCATTATTTCATAATATTTCTGGAGAAACCTCATTATGAACACATTCTGACGTTATCTTCCCAAAACGAGAATCTGTAATAATACTTATTTTCAGAAAACATCACAATTTATCTTCTTAAGGAGCTATTTGAGTATAGCAAAAAAATATGAAATTTAATAACTAGACTGTTTATCTTGGTCCATTTAACACAAGATGAAATCAACCGATTCCATCGTTGTATGCTTAAAGATGAATTTTTTATGCAGGGGTTTTACGCTCGATTATTGAAATGCATCCATGATGGAAGAGAAGATGGACCTCCAAGTTTGAGGTCAAATCGATCATCTGTTTACCTATCCGAAAATGGATTAGAATCATGAATTGTGTATTAGTTATCAATCATTTATCTTTTCAATATTTGCTTTCCATAAATCATTTTCTGACAGTGTATAATAAATCTTACTAAATCACGGTTTTAAGCAAGAACTACCAGCTTCTACGGTAATTTATTTCCAATATTCTACAAGCGATATGTGTTGCTTTTTTTCATTTGATACTGTCCCAAACGTACCTTAATACTATCAAATTATGAAACTATTTCGGATATATTAAGAACAAAAAATCTTCATATATTAGATAAGATATTCGGTATAGAAAAATGTAGGATAATGGAGATTAGGCTTCAGATCTAAAATATAATGAAGTGTAGCTTTTTTCATACTTAAAATTAAGTGAATGAAACAAAAAAAATTCTTATAACTTTTCATAGTCAGCGTCTTTCCCAATCAAATAATTTTTCAGTAAACTTCAAATTATACTTTCATTATTTTTTAATATTTTTTTATATTTTTGGTAACAAAAGTAGGAAAGGTAGATTTAACCTCCTGTATGTGTGCCAATGCAGAAAACTATTTTTAACATTAATTTAATTTTTTAAAAAAATTTTGTGCTCTGTCTTTCTTCTCTTGCTACTGCATGAGAAGAAGGTTCACTGAATTTTGAAAAAAAAATATTTTAGCGTTTATTTTATTCTCAGTATTCTTTAATTTAATATATAATGTGAGTTAGAGGAATAATGGCTATATATAATATCAGTTTATTGAAAGCTAATTCTAGAAAATAAGTAATTTTTTCAATATTTTATTCTAAGAGAAGTCATTATTTTTACCGTATTTATGCGTAGTATTTCTGTATTTTAAAATTTAGTTTTAGAAATAACTTGTATAAATTCTTGCTTAATTTATTTTAACAGTGTAAATTGATAGAAAATTTCTTATTCATCATATACTATTTTTGCCACAGCGATTATTTAGAGAAACAAAAAACTTGCGTTTAGATATGTTTATTATTTAATAAATGACATTATAAGTTAATATAGTTAAATTTGCGACTTCCGTGCCCTACAGAATATGCATTCCGGAAATATTTGAGAGCAAAATTATGTTACATACTGTCCATCTGACAACTCTAAGAAATTTATCTTGACTACACATTAAAACAGATGACTGTAGTTATGTTTCCTAGCAAGCATACGTTATTTTGCTTTTAAAATTCTCTAATATTTTTTAAAAAATATTATTTATTAGAAAACTTCACATCCATTTTATACCATTTTGGCCACAGTGATTTTTAAGAGAATATATATCAGAGAAATGTAATATATTTTGAAACACAGCAGGTAAATTTTAGTATATATATGAAACATCGTTCTAAATAAGCAGGTCGTTGTCGATTTAAACTCTTTTTATTCCATATAAAGACGAAAGTGCCTGTTTGATTTCCAGGTATAATAGAGGATTTTAAGTATTCGAAGGATAATAAATTTTGATTGAAACCACGACGATTGTTCAGAAAGGTCGCTCGAAGGCAGAAAGTCTTTGAAAGTGAGTTACATGGTTACAACAGAGAAAGAGGGTTGCCGTCAAGCCTTTTTATACTGCTGAGAGACGGGGAAATCCCCAAACGCTTTAGAGCTGTTGAATCCGGATCTCAGGGAGTTACAGTGACAGTTATTCGTATACTAGAGCTTCAGTATAGAAATAATGTTATGAATTAAAAGTTCAGAAGCGTTTCTTAAAAAATAGAAAAAGTGAAATTATTACATATATATTTTTTTCTCATTTTTGTCTTGGTAAGAAGCCATGTTGTTATGAGCACATTTCAATTCTTATATATACACATGCCATGTCTTTTGCTTTTACTTTTTTATTCAAACATTGCTGTGACACAATTTCACGTCTTTAGTTCGTAAATATTTCCAGATAGTAAGATGCATAAGAATTTAAGCTTGCTCTTCCAATCTGGGTAAGACAGTCAACACAAATTAAAACGCATCTCCAGATAAATGTCGAACATAAAACGTTACTTCTTTTAACAAAAATGCAAGCAGGAATTCAGAAAATAAACAAACGAATATCCAAATCTTTCATTGCAGGTACGCAACCACAGCTAAATTCGAAGAAATATCGCTCATTGTAATTTAATAACTGGAAATCGCATACAAGAATCGCGTTTCTTGGCCTCTGAAAACTGACAGCGACATGATTATAATTGTCTTCAAGGGAACAGCTGAACATTATTTCCATGCTTCCAGCATTCACGAGATCTCCCGTTTGACGATTGATGTCCTAATAAACTAGACTTAGCGTTGCATTGTTCATTTGGTATCGTAAGCCGGTTCATCTCGGGGATGTAATGGAATAAATACTATGAGACTTATATATTCAGGTGTTTCATAGTGTGGCCTGTTCTCCTGTAAGATAGCATTCTCAAAGGCAGAATCTCATCAGTCACGCATTTGTTTGGTGGGGATGGATGTGTAAAGGACGTAAATTGATAAACGTGAATTGAAAGGCATTCGTACTTCTAGCACCATGAATCCTCTCTCAAATACAGATTCCGAAATTTTCGATTAAACTAAGAGAGTCAATAATGACCTTAAAATATAATGAATTTATATTCCGCTGAATATGCAAAATGTTTGTTGTACAAGCATTTGTAACTAAGTATTGTCCATGAAAACAACAAAATAATAATAAAAGTTACAGTACTTATGTTGTTTACTCGGTGCTATAGTCCACCAGAAGCTGTAGTACGTCGCATTCCAGTTGCAGAGAGTAGTTAGGTAGAAGAATGAGATAGTTTTTCTCAAAGTTATGATAAAAAAAAACAAAGTTCTGATTTAATGAAAAATCAATTGGAGCAGCAAGAGCGTTAAATTTTTGTTCATTAGCTGATGCTGAACAAGTTGTAAGTGTGTAAAAATTTGTTTATAAAGATGCTACACATGCTGATATTTGGCATATTTATATTTTCAGTGAGGAGGTCGAATCAGAAACTCAAAGAAATTGGTCAGAAAAACTGTAAGCAATTCCTTCCCAATCTTCAAGCCATTTATCAAATTCTTACAAGAGATGTCCACCACGTTAGAAACATGAAAACGATCTGATCATTTAAAAACAAATTTAACACTTCTATAATCAAAGACTTTTAAACAATTGTACTTAATCCACGAATCAAAGCTTAACCTCTGAAAAGAACACCATACACGAAAAATTCTTATGCTGCATTCGCCTTTCTAATCCACATACCATTCGTGATTGCCTTCACTATTCATATGTAGGGTTTCCAAAGGCATGCATCAGCCTCTTTTACCCGAAAGTATTCGGTCTAACTGCATTACAACACATGAACAAAATAATGCTTCTAATTGAATTTCAAATATCTCGCCAGCTGCTCAAGTTTCTCTTAACGCCCAAAGAAGTAAAGCGCTGTTCTTCCCACGACAATGGCATCCATTTGCGATGATAAAATAAGCCCCAAAATATCAAGACCTTTTAGAATTCAGGGGACTATTTGCAATTTTGGAAGTATGTATGCATGGACAAGAGCTTTAATTAAACTACCAGAACAGAAATCAGTAACTGGCTTAGCTGTTTGTATTCCAATAATAAATTTGGGTACAGTTCAGCTTTGCGTAATTTTGAAGCTTATTGCATAGATAAAACATTATCAAGTTGTTACCGATCATAGAGATTCTCTATGCGCGCTAAATGACGTTTTATATCGGTCCATGGATACTTCTGAGCAATATGCGAATAAATGTCTCGAAAATCTGGAGTATCTGCATTCCTTATAAGAAAGACCTAAGCGGAGAATCTCCAGCAAAACCTTGCTACTGGGACCTAACCTAAAGAGACAAACCTGTCGCCTGCTATTTGGCTGCTTGCACAGATCGTGAATATCGACCCTGGAACGGACACAGCAGTACGCTTCTGGACGCTAAGGACACAAAAGAGACTTCTTCGACGTAATGCACGAAACTGGCAAAGCTTATAACTTAACTTTATTAATTAAAACTGGGCAGGAGTATCTTTGAATCACCATGCATACAAATTAGAATTCTGGTAGGTTAATGTGCAGAAATGGGGGAAGCGCCATCTGTAAATAAAGAAAAATCTTTTCTTGTTGGTTGTTTAACCAAGTGTTTGGTTGCTATTATATCACTTATTCACTCAGCGGTTTTCACATTAACATTATCCTACAAAGTTCTTGAATTAATCTATGGAGAAACACGTAAACATTGTGAAAAATATAGTAATACAGCATAATAATAGTATTACTATATGTCTAAAATATAAAACAGAAAATTCAAGTTTATGTCTGTCGGTCGCAAGAACTCCTCCTAAACGGTGAACGGTAGCGACATGAAACTTGCACAAGGCGTTTTAAAGAACAGTTTCAGGTCAACTATTCTACTTTCAAATTTTAGAATTAAATATTTCTTAAAATATTTAATTAAATGACGAAAATTAAGCCGTTTTAAGCCTAATTATTAAACGTTTTTCACCAATAACTTCTAGAATGATTATCGCACGAAAATTATTTTTACAACATCTTCAAGAGGAAAAAATTATCTTTTTGATAGTTACTCCATTAAGGTAAAATTAATTTCTCTAATTGTAATTAATGTTTCAAAATGAATTTTTAACACAATTTGTAACAAAGCTTTCTATTGTTATAAAATTAAATTCAAACTATTTGTTTATTTCATGAAATCCTTTATTCACGTGCTTTTGCCACTGTTAAAGTTATGATAAAAAATATTGCTTTCTCTCTGGACTTTTAACTGCAAATGAAGATTTGATACTTCCGGTTCTATGCCTGAGCATAAATAGCTTTTACTATGCACTTTCAGTAATCGAAGACGTTAGCTTGAATACTTTGCAATGTTTCTCGTTTAAGTTCCTTAAATTTGTAAATAATCTAGTTACTCTTCATATTTATTGAGTCCTGTTCCTTCCAAACAACGAAAATCGCGACAGAAAAAATTGTTTTATTTAGGTTATAGAGAAGACCTAACCAATTAGTGTTTTTCCTTAAAATTCTGAAATTATTTATTTTATAAATGCCCAAAAGACTGGAAACAATGCATTAAAGGCATTCGACGTAGAAGCAAGCTCAGGAAGAAAATTAAAAAAAAACTCGTGAATATTATACAAAGAGCTGAGAGATGAAAAACGAGACTGATGAGGAAATCGAAAAACTGTTTTATTTAGCTGATATATATAACATATATTAGCTTATATATTTCAGTATGATTGTATGACAATCCAATGACGTTAATTACTCTCTCTATGAGATGTTCATTTAACTTCACAAATTTTTTAATAACTCTATGAATGTGCAGGTGCTTTTCTGATTAGTCACACAAACACTAAAAAGAAGAGAATTGAAAAATTAGTATGAAGGACGACTAGATTCGAGGCCAGGTGGCTTAAACTATGGAGAGAAAAAGATAAGAGGAGTTTTGTTGCTGACCGAGGATGTCATAAAACTCAGGAGTGGAAAAATGAAGCAAAGAAAGAAAGAGAAATCTGCTCCAAAACTGTTTTGTTAAGTTTAAAATGTTATATTACTTAGATTTGAAAGTATTTTAACCCGAGCAACGCTTGGTATATCAGCTAGTATGTATATATATATAATATGTAGCTACGGAATATTGTTCTCCATTATGTTTGGTACAAATACTGGGCAGAATTCTTATTCTGACGATACTGCAAATAATTTAAAATTTTTAAAATGATGAAATCCTTATTTTAGTAATTGTGAAGGACACGTTTTTTCCAATGTTGGGGAATTGCTGTGAAATTGGGTGGAAGTTTGTTGTGTTGAATATCTTGGTTTCTTTGAAAAAGTAATTTAATCTATTTACACTTCTTCCCTAAATAAGAGTTTAATTTTATATGTGCATTCGAATTAAAATTTCATTAGTTTGTCCTTAAAACTTTATTTTCATCAAGACCTTTATATGAGACTTTCTAAAAAACATGCAAATCTGAACTATGTTTTAGATGAAATGTGGAATTCTTATTTTTATTTTTTACTTTTTTTACAAGTAGATTAAGGAAAAAAAGATAGAATATTCACTCTCTGCATATCGCTTCTTTATCAATTCAATAAAAAAATAGAAGCATTCACAATTCGAAGTTAAAATGCTTTAATTTAAAAGTCAGGTATGAAATGAAAATACGGTATGAAAACACTTTACTTTCACCGTCCCATCTGTTACAACACTTTGCTTAAAAATACTCCTCATTATTTCTGCTCACAAACCCAGAGTTCATTTAAATTTAAACAAGTCCGAAGACGAGCCCGTAAACTAAATGTTGCACCTTATGTAGTCCAACTACACGCTACTTAAATCACAGGAACATAATTCAGTCAAAATTATGCTTCACGGCAAATGAAGGAAATGCTAGTAATCTGTAATGAACTGTGTTTTAAAGCCGAGGGTCCTATGATAAAGATCTTTCGCCTTCTCACAGGCCTCTCCGTAAACTAAGAAAAATGAAATCAGCCAGTAATCTCATACCCGCTACTGGTTCGACTGTGGAGTTAATGAGTAAAGTCAACCGGATGCAAATTAGGTAAATTAACTGCGCCTAAAACATTCGAGCTGGAATTCAATAAGAGTAACATGGCTACCCCAGATTAACTTTCCAAAGCAAAAGTAAAATTAATGTAAAAGAACACTGAATAAGTACATTGAAGAAACGGCAAATTTCAAAAATTTTAAAATATTTTCTTCTACGACAATAAAAGAAGAAATGAATGATAATGAATATTCCTATGCATTTATGGAAATCAAATTCAGAGGCGACTTAAATATATTCCGAAAGATACACATCGGTTTTAGTTTTTTTGCACATGAATTTGTAATTATCAGAATTTATTTACATTTAAGATTTTCTGCAAAAGACTCTTTCAAACAGGCCGCTTTTATTGCGTAGTGATGTCTGCTGTATTTTATAATCACTGTGTCTTTCTTGTTTTTAATAATTTTGGTATAATCAGAAAGAATTTGCTGCGCAATGAGAGATAATTGTAGTGCCGTAAATAATGCTTAGTTGAAAATGTTATTTTAGCGTTCATTTGGGTAAAATAAAGCCAATCACTGCTCTGAAATTCAATGATTAGGTTACACTTTGGTTCATAAATATTTTCCGCTAAATCGGTAGAATGTATAAAAGAAAAATAACTCAGCATCAGATATGACGTTTTATCTGATTGCAGTTTGTAATATTTTAAGGGGTTCTTTCAATTAATCTAAAATACACCTTATCATTTAACTTAACTCTTTGATATTTCCAGTTTTAACTTTATAGTTACTTTAAATAATATGTTTTTCATAAGCATAAATCTTTTTTTAAAAAAAAGAAAAAATCATTTATCAACTAGAAAATTTTATTTTCCCGTTCCAACATTTGCCTTCTGCTTAAAAAAATATCGAGCACTATTTTCAGTTTTCGGGTGCTGAACAGGAGAATGTGTATAATAACCATGTGAACAATGTGTCTTTTTATATTAAATCAGAGATGCCTCACAACTTTGAATTTGTTTTTAGAACTTGGCTTACAAATTTTTAAAGATAGAAACTTGAATTTCAGGATTTTCAATTCCTCGCAATTTTAGATGTTCTGTGTAGCTCAGAGTAACACAAATTTCAAAATAATTTTGAAGGAAAATTATTTTGTATCCTTATTTGTCAGAATCGTCCTTTTTCTCCAGAATTTATTGCCAGATTTTAAACTTAGGATCTAATAAAAATAGTCAAGCAAACAATGTAAAAGTGACAGTTTTTGCAATATTTAGGATACGGGTGAATGAAAACCAAACATGGTTGAGTCGCTTGATTCATCTATAGGTTAATCAGAAGAGTACGATTTCGGTGATCACAGACAGATACAAACATATGCTTACAAAACTCTTTCCATGACAACGCTTGTTGTTAAAAAACTCGAGGTCAAATTCTCTCATAATGAATGCAGGTCATAATAGCTCCAAACACTGGCTCGTGCTGCAGTTAGTTGGCGGTCTATACAGTTAGTCAAATTACTTTATACAATTAGTCACTTATTTTATACGCTTATTAAATAAGAGTGTATAAAATAGGAGTAGGGACTCTGAGGAATTACTAGTTATTTACAATTTGTATTGCAATATTATAAATGTTGTCTTGTAATATGATAATAATTAAGGAACAATACCCTTTCAGATTCTTCTCGTGCGGCCTTTATT
The DNA here is from genome assembly GCA_013235015.1 of Araneus ventricosus. Classification (NCBI taxonomy): domain Eukaryota; kingdom Metazoa; phylum Arthropoda; class Arachnida; order Araneae; family Araneidae; genus Araneus; species Araneus ventricosus. Next base: position 51,888 of record BGPR01002565.1, on the reverse strand, counting down.
TGCCCAACTGCCGAAATTCAATGAGGCCTTTTAGTGCAAGAATCTTCCCCACCTCTGAATTTTTTACGAATCCTACAATTCTAGTTGTCACGAAATATTTTCTTTTTCTTATTTAGATATTCATTCCTTCGAAATCCTACTTAGCTTAACCCTCTCAAACCGAGTTAGGCGGTCCCGGGCGGTCTCAAAATTTCCCTTAACAGCGATGAAGGCAGGTCTGAGACGTTTGGCTTCTTTTGAGGGGAGGGGAGGTTCTGAGATTGCTTAGGAGATAACGGAGACAGGGGGTCCAATTATCCGTGTCATCCAACCCATTTACGAGCGCCTTAAGGGAAGGTTATAGCAGGGGTAGGGATGGTAATGTAAACGACCACCCAGGCTGGGAGAGTCCAATTCCTGTCGCTTTCTCCCTTAAAGTCCCGGTTTTAAAGGAGCCAGGTGAAAAAAGTCGTCTCGGTATTAAAAGAGTTAGAGAAAGATAAGAAAGAATATATCTCAATAGAGTACAATAATTGGAGACGTTATAACAAAAACTACTTAACAAAAGCAGTGTTACCTCTCACGGCATTCTGGATTTTTATGTTAATTCCACAAATAACGCAATAACGATATAATTAAAATCCGTGTACAGCCCAACTTGTATATACGCCAATCTAAAAATCCACCTCAAACAGTTCACCTAACAAATAGTATATAAAATACAAATTTCGGAAAGTTTCCTTAATTAATACATTTTTCAAACTGAAAAGTGGAATTTGAAGGAAATGCGATTTCCAGGCTTTTACGTAGTAAATTCTTCAACTTAACCCTCTTTTTCTTAGAAGCGAAAATCCCACCACTTTATACGTGAGATAAAAGAAAGTGAAACTGGGCTTGCTGAAATTCTTTTTATATTTTCCCCTCTAGCCACCCTCTTCCTTTCCTCGATTTAGCCGATTATTGAAGTAACAGAAAGGGGCAAAAACCGATAGATTAAAGCAGGTCCATTTTCGTAAGCCTCTAAAGTTGTCCAAAGGGCAAATTAAACAAAAATACTCTCTCATGATCGACCCTTATTATCGACGTATTCCGTGGTTTTCTTTTGTAAGGAGCGAGATCTTCTTTTGGTCGATGAGGAGCTGCTTTTGATTGCAGACATTTTTCTTCTAAATGATCTTAAAAGGACAGGAAGATTTTCTTTTCTGCGCGAATTAAGACTTTTACTGCTGCTGGAGGATTACATTTTTAGCTTTCACGCTACGATGGAGATGAAGGATCTTAATTTAATCGATGAAAGTTTTTCTTATTTGAGCTGTGGAAGGATTTGTGAAATGGGGACATTATTTGAAGCATCTTGGGAAATGTTTTGGAAATCTATCATTCTTCTGTGGTTTTGTTTTTCCAATAGCAAATGCATTTAAGATTTAATTTTATTGTAAAATTTTCCACATAAATATACTATTAAACCTTCGGTCGGGGATAATATACAAATGCTAATACGTTCGGGCGCAACTCAGGTGTGAGATTAAAAGTTCAATTTTTTCTTAAGCTTAAGGAAAAGCTTATCAAACTAACTATTATGTCATATAAAACTATATTTGCGTTTGTAAATAATTGTTTTGTATTTCCTTGCAATTTCAACGAAAAATGATCAGGAATTCAGGAAGGAGTTAACCCATATCGGACCACTCATTAAACCACCATAGGAAAAGAATAATTTTTTAAAAACATGATCAATATAATGTACTTACACATATAAAACAAAAATTTTAAATTTTTAAATATTTTTTTTAAAAATACAGACTGTCCTATAAATAGGACAACGGTCCAATACACTACCAAAAGTTACAAAGGATGACTTACTTTACAAAAAAGATTTTTATGAATGGAAGTCCGAAAAACAATCTCCAAAAAGTCTATTACAATTGCACATTTTGCAAATTGTAATAGGTTTCTTCTTGCAAGATTTTAATTGATAGCGTCTTTCACGACCATCTGGATTTTTCATTAATACGTGCTCACAATTTAGAAGACGAAGTTCTTTGTTATTCTGCAGCATACCTCTTCGTTCTAATGTTGTTTCTCGGAATTGTTCCAGCAAGGTAACTTATTGTTACTAACCTGCGAAATGTTAATATATCCTGTGCATCGTTAGGGAAAAATAGTTTGGAAATTTTCCAGGCTGCGATGAGGGCGATTTCAAAGCAATTCACGAAAAGTGCCAATACCACTTTTTTCCTTGAATAGAAGTAAAGTAACTTTCCATATGACTGACGAATAAGTTTACTCCATTTTTATATTTGTTGTAAGAAGTAACACAAAATGGTACATCAACATCCTTTCTGCCTCCATTCACACGACACTGTACTTTGCTGTGCACTTTTGTAACTTCGAAATAGAAAGTGAACTGTTTCTGAAATTTTTAAATGTTACTCTAAAGTTGTTTAATAAAGTAGTTATGAAATTGGAAGCTAATACTATCACAACAACAAAAGCATTTAAGACATATTCTGAATTAATTTGTAAACTTAAGGAAAGAAAAATCCACAAATTTATACCATCTTATGCCAAAGAATTGGTATGCAGTCTAAAAGAAAATAATGATGTTCAGAAAAAAAATCCTTCTCAAGCGTAGACAATTTTTATAATTCTAGTATCGAATACTTAGAGTTGTGGAGAACCAGTTTTGATAAAGTTAGTAAATTTCAGTGGATAAATTTACGAACAGAAATTGCCTGGTCTGATTTAGAAGAGTGCGCAAATTGTTAATGAAATTATAAAAGATCGCATAAATATTGATGCCCTATTTGATGAACGTACATTGAACAAATCAAAACCAAAGGGTAGGTTGTGGTTCAAGTTCTGAAGAAGTACCAGATGATGATGATACTATTGAAGAGAAGTGGAAAGCAATTTTTAAGGTGTTTCAAAAGAGTGGTATTTCATGTTGCAATATTTCTAAAGTGGTTGAGTTTGCGATGTCTTTGCCTGGGACATCTACTCCAGTTGGGAGAGTTTTTTTCAATTATGGTGAAGATTTGGTCTGCAGAAAGAGGTAGACTTTCAGTATCTAGTGTTAAATATCTGGTAAATGTTAAAATTAAATCAGAACTTTCTTGTTGTGAATTTTACGATGTAATTAAAACAAACAAAGCATTTCTGAAAAAAAGCCATGGCTAGTGAAAAATACAACTGAATAAATAAAGTTTAGTGTTTCAGTAAACTAATAAGACTTTCAAGTGATTTAAAAAATACGTCCTGGGTTGGACCCAAAAAATATGGTAAGCCTACTTGGTGGTCATTACAAATATTTCCTTTCAACTTTATATATGTTTGCGATTCAATGCAATATAAGCAGAATATGAGCCATTAAATTGATATATACAGCAAATTTCTTTTAAGTACTGATATCTTGAAATGCATTTGGAACCAGAACTGCAAATCATATATTTCTGGAGCAAGATGACAGCACGCATCCATTAGACAGTTGTTTCCAAACGAAGCGTGAATATGTGAATAGCAAATGATTTGAATCCAAATGCCCTTGAGATGGATGCAAACTGGTTTAGTAAATAACTGCAGATAATATATACATGCAATTGCTGAATGATATATTTCACGCAAAGTCCTTTCGGTTTTATAGGAAATAATTTAGAAAATGTTTTTGAGAAAAAACAGACAAATATGCGAATATTTATTGAGAGTAATACTTGAACCAAATCAACATTGTGAAAGCGAAATACAGAATTATATTTTTAGTGATTAATGGTAGTATTTGAAACGATTTCTAATGATAAAGTTTGTTTAACTGATACAAACTCTACGGAGAAATGAAACTTCTCGCATTTTGATATTTATTAATTACTTCATTCCAAATCAAAGTTTGCTACAGAGAAACGAAAATAACATATTAACTCCTTATATATTCATGAAATGGGTATTTGATTATTGTCCAGTGTAGAAGAATTTTTTTTAATTCGACAGCAGGAAAAAGAAAATTTTATTTAACATAAACAATAATGAATAAAAATTAACTTCTACCTTTTTATTTATTTTTCTATTATCATTTGAAATTCTAACACTTATTATAGAAAAAATGCATTGTTTGATAAAAATGGGAACAATAGAAGTTGAAATATCAAAAAAGTTCAGGGAAAAGAAGGAACTCTTTGAAATAAATTGTTTCAGAATTGTTCAGAGACGAATAATGGAATGAACTATTTTAAATCTACGATTTTCAGGTAAAGATTGAATATTTTTAATTTATTTATGAAAACAATAGCATTAGAATTCCAAGAAATTTTTGCCTTTTAATTTTCATTAAAAGTTGGGCACTTCATAATAATTCATTCTGATTTTTTAAATGGTTAACTTGCATGAAAGACAATGGCTTTCCTGTCAAGATAAAGAAGACTTATATTCAAAAACTTGTTCGTTTTCCTATTATTATCTGTCTAATATTCTTTCATAAATTGCTTTGCAGAGTTTTTTTTACGAGCTACGCATTTATAAATAGTTCCTTAAATGCTGCCTATTAACAATGAATCGGGTAGGTCTTATCGACAGTCAATGTATAAACTTTTAATTGGTACGTTAAAATACTTATAAACGTTACGGTATTTATTCTTGTCGGTTATGCCACATATATCTCGAGTTCATCTCTTTTGTACAGTCTCGGGAAAATGAAGGATCCACCCAGCATTATTCCATCCGCTAATCAATGCTTCTTAAAACTAAATATATCATTTTACAGGAAATAATGTATACTAAAGGATTCTAATGTGAAATTAATTTAAAGGGTGATCTACATATTTAAAATGGCACTCTCTTCAAAATTCTCAATGTAAACAACTTTTTTTGATGCCATAAACACATTTCTCTGAAAAAAATACCCCAGAACATAAATTTTGGTTAATATATCATTAATAGACTGGAAGATATTTGACATTTTGTGTTCTCGACAGAAAAGGGGTCGTCTTCTCATTTACTAACTAAAGTTCTCTGCTTGCCCTTAAATGTCGGTAGTAGCATTCTAAATTATTTCGCACTTTAAAACTGTAAAAAATAAACTGTATTAAAATGTTGAAATTATTTACAAAACAGAATGCATTAGCAAGAACCTTTTAGTACGTCTTCAATTTTTTTATTTCGTTTGAAATGAAAATGACAAAAAAGTGATTATTCTAAAAAAATATCAAATAAATTTCATATCAAGCAACAATTACCATGAAAAAATGCTATTAATATCTAATATACATTACAATACCGAATGAAAAGAAAGATGTTCCTTGTTTGAAATATATGAATACAAATTATATGAAAATTTCTCATGAAAAAAATACACCAAGAAATAAATTTTAGTTAATATTAATCGGAATTATATCGGAATATATTCGAAATTTTGTGTTCTAAATAGAAAAAATAGTCTTCACTTTTAGAATAGTTTCCACATTTAGATTGAGAAGTTCTCTGCTTGAGTTTAAATGTCGGTAGTAGCATTTTAACTTATCATTTCGCACTTTAAATGTTATTTTCAAAGAAATGTCCTACATTTTACAATCGGTAAAACTTTATGTGTAAAAAATAGTGTAATATTACACCACTTTAATTTATGAAGTTTTAATAATATATAAATAGTTAAAATCTTTATATATTTAAGTCTTAAAAATAAAGTGGTGTAATGATTATATTTAATAATTAAAACGTTTTCGAAATATAAGATGTCCCCTTAAATGCATCGTTTGGCAACGAAAATTGAAAATTTAATGTAACATCAAAACTTCACGTACGAATATGCTGAAATTTTGCATAGGCTTATGAAATGTCCATCTGCTTCGATTACTGTTAAATTTTATAAGTGTTGCTATTCAAAAATGTTTTAACATCAATTTTGATAAAAATTTTCATGTACTGAAAATTATTTTCAAATAAAAGTAAAAGTGTAAAAGATGCAGAATAATTCGTGCTTCTACATAAAAAAATTCTAGGTAAACAGTTACATTATTTCTCATAATATCAATAGAAAATCAAAATTTTACTTTAACATTAGAAACTCAAAATTTCTTTTACTTACAATTCCGAAACCAAAAGTGCTGGGATATTGAAACTTGGTATTCCAGCATAAATCTTTATGTAAATGCGAAATATTTTAAGGAAAAAATGTTTTTCCTTTGGAAATTTTGAAGTTAGTGCAATTATAAATAGGTAGACGATCTCTTTTGAACTTTTGAGACATGGAATATATTAGTAGACGTTATTTCCTGAAAATTGGTACCTTTTGTTTTAAGATAAAATGATTAGCGTAGGAATAATGCTGGGTGGATCCTTTTTTTCCGCTACTCTACATAAGAGTTTCAGGTTCAAGATACCTTTGGATTTTGTCAGGCCTACTGCCGACTAAAATTGTTTTCAGACATATAGGTATATTATCTTAATTGATTTGTTTTCCTGTGATTTTAGAGAAAATGGTATCCCAGATTCAAGTTTGAGATGTTATTAAACAGAAAAGGTTATAAGGTATTGCATTCATTGGTGAAAAAATAATGTATCAGGCGGATAGATAATGCAGCGTACAGAAAAACATTTTGAACTGTGTATTTTTAAATAACAATTTTCTGTTCTTTTAAAATAATTTTAAATACCATCTATAATAAGAAGCTCAAGAGTATAGATTAGAAGAGATAAAAGGCCAATTGCTTGTAATGACTAAACATAAAAAATATACACAATTCTAAGGTCTTATCAATTTATCAAAACGATTTCACAATTCAAATTTCTATTCACGCATTTCAAAATCATATACTTCTGAGAAAAAGGTATAAGGCAAAATAAAAATTACCAAAGCTCGTCCTCATTATGCTTACTCTAATCATAAGCTAATTTCCTCCGTTTCCTCGCAATAGATAAAATTTATTTTCTCCGTAAAGGTTTATTATGAATCTCTTGTATCCTCCCCTCTGTACCCTTAATAGCAGTCAGTTGCTTTAAGGAGCTCATCGGCAATATGAAATGTTATCAGGAAATTATTCCTAATGATGATCAGAAATACTTAGCGCTTTATTAAATTACAAATTATTTAAATTCCCGAAGAGTGTTAGTGTTATAACTTTGCATAATGACGCATCTATTGGTGATCTGAAAACTCAATGGCTTTAAAGAGGCACTTGGCGTACATCTTTTAAGACTACTCAAATGAATTTGAACGGAGTGCTATCAAAGGAATATGTGTTAAATAGGAAAAAACATTGGATGAGTTTCTTTTTCATTTGAAGTTCAAAAGATGTTTCACTCCAAAAGAATATGAGCATATTGTAAATTAGATGATTGCTACCACAACACGTATTAATTAGAAACTAAAACTTTTTCGTGAATATCTTCTCATTAATTTGCTTTTTCCATAGTATAATATAAATTTATAGGAAAAAAAGTGCAAAGACCTTCCTTCTAAAATAAGAGGTGATGTCCGCTCTTCTTGATCAGGTTTACTTCACGTTCGATTGCCAGTGCCAAATGACTGTTCTCCACATTCTTATTGAATGACCACGATTTAATCTTCAACGCATCAGTTGCTTCAACTCTTACTATTGATCTAAATTTTTTATCCATATTTTAAGGTCATATTTTTCTTGTAGCAAGTTTTTGCAGACTTTGCAAATTGATACTCATAACGTATGACAGACTTTTCTGAACTGAACTCCTAAACTAAGACATAGGTTTGAAGCAGAATAATCAAAAATGGTTTGTGTGCCATTATAACCAAACCAAAACAAATTCCATCAATTCAATCTCCAGATGCTAGACTCGCCAATTCTAAATCTACTGTCGGGGATCGAGCGAACTCATGTTAGTGTAACGTAAAATATTGGAGAATGAAGTGCAGACCAGTGAAGAATTCGCTACCGAAAATTGCATTTCTATATGCAAATTTTGTATTTAAAAATCGAAAATAAACAATCTGTTGTCCAGCAGAATGTGGAAAAATACAACACTAGATTTTTTTGGTATTATTTTTGCGCAAACAGTCATAACTTATAATGTTTTATTGGTGTTTATCTCCTATTGCATAATTAAGTACAAATTATATTACAGAGATTTTCAGTGGCGAAATATATATATGCATGTAAAAGTATTTTTAAATTTGTAAATGAACCTTCCGAGTTGTAGACAAGAAGACTTAAGTAAGTAAAAAGCGGCTAAATGTGCACCAACTTTAATCTTCGCCGTTACGATGAAACTGGAGCCAACAGTGATTGCAATCGATGTTAAAGCATGTCACAGGATTAATTAAGTAGGCCTGTCCCAGCATATTAGGAATTCGTTAAGTAAAGATTTTTTCCTCTTTATAGCAGTTGTATCACTGCATCTATTGTGTATCGCTGACACGTGACTAATTTTACGTCGGCGAGAGGGAGAAGGTCTCGTAAATTATTTTCGACAGTTAATTACAAAGTAGAAACTGTCTTATTAAAAACTAAAATCATTGACAATTTGGCAAGGGACTTCATTTTTAGGGGCAAACCAATATCCTGGATTCAGTGTCAAAAAATGATTAGTGAATTTCTTAGTGCGCTTTATTGTTCATTTTTTCATGCATATGCCAATATGTTTGCGTTATTCTTCAATAAATTTTAATCTATGGAGATTTAGCTTCTGCTTCTTTAAAAAATATTATTGTTGTCTTTTAGTAATTTCTGAGGCAATGCTGAAAGATCGTTTAAAAAATAAATCACTCCCTGATTAAATTAAGAATGAACGGCTAAGTTTCTGAATATTTGAATATTTCATTTTAACAAACTATAATTTGAAATTGTGTGATAAATTCCTACGATCCTAAAAATGGTATAGTAAAATACAAATTCTTACCATGCAAAGCAGATAAAATTAAAGTTCTGAAAGTTAGTACAAATCATGAAATCAAAGAGTTAAATCTGTGAAAACAGCATGCAAAGAAAATTTAAAAGCTGTGCCGTCATCAAAATTTGGAAAAGATTTGAGACACACCCTTTGATAATAATTAACGATAGATTGAAAATAAGCTAGCTCTTAAATTTATATTTTTGTGGTTAACGAGTTGGAATATTTTTAATATTTTTATGAATAAAAAGTGTATAAGATTTTTGTCATATTTAAGATGTTTACATTCTAATGCACAATTCATAACCACTTCCAAATGTTGAAATGCTTTCACGATTAGTTTTCAATAAGAAACAAAAACGTATGTTGATTTATCAGAAGTAACTTATCGTTTCAATATATATTTTCGCATCAAATTTTTAAGGAAATTTTAATATTGACTAGAAATTACACTTATTCAGGCCCTTAAATATGGATATTTTTATTACAGATGATGTTTCAATAATTTTAGTAAGCACTTTAAGAGAAGATATAAGGCAAACATAATCACGTAAGAACCCATGACCCGAAACATCATCGAAAAGCAATAGACATCGGTGTTTCTCAGATCGCGGGCTAGTCAATTTCTGTACAGGGAGATGCGTATTATATCGACACAGTGATCGTGTGCGGTCTCATGCCAACCCTCATGTTGTGCATTCCTCTGCCTCATAACAACTTTTCTACATAAATGTATCAGCTAATATCATGAGTGTGATTGCTTAATCAGCTAACAACTCTTACTGACTGTAGGGAAATCCACGGAATGTACGAGAGGTGATCAAAAAGTAACGGGACACATGCCAAAATGGGGACATATATTGACCTTGAGTATTCTTACTAGAACGCCAGAAGTAGCTGTCGCCACTTCTGTAGAATAAAACTTTGAAAAATGCATATACGGTGCCCGCATCGCATTTGTTATGGCAGAAAAAGTTGGAAACTACGCTCGATATCTTTGAATCATGCCCATAAACTTACGATTAGCGCCTTGTTACAGACATTTTCAAAACGTTTCCGGATTTTCAGTTCATTAAATGCAGCTGAGCCAATCTTCTTTTTGGTCTGTAGGGTTTTCTATCTAGGTATTTTTCTACCTTCCCAATAGTGGCGTGTTGATACAAATTTGGCAAACACATGTCAAACAGTGCTACACTTTTCAGATAACTCACAGCTGAACATTTGGATGTTTTGACATTTGGCAATATTTTGGAAGTCATCACTTTTATAAATTCATCGCCATGTTGGAAAAGTTTGAATAACTCATATACTCCTGTGCGCCTTTTCTATCTTCCCAATATATTTTCTTCAATTTTGCATGGTGTCAGCCCAGGTAAAGCCAAACTTTTGATACAGATTTTCTGCTTAGCTTTCTATGTCATAAAAAACGCGATGGGAGCATTGCCCACATATCATAGCGACTTTACACATTTCCAAACTAGGAACTCCAGAAGTAGGCCTTGTAACTTTCGACGCGTGCAGGGAAGAGTTCAAAGTCCCTACATGTTTTAGCTTTGAGGAAAGGGCACCTATATACATCCCGATACTTCTTAACCCTCTGAGCGGTTAGCTATTTTGATGTACTAGCTTTAAAGTCTTAAAAATTTGCTTTCAATGTGAATAATTGAATCTTTATTGCGTTTAATAAAGTCTCCGAAATCTTAAGAATATTTTATCCATGTTAGTTTAAGAAATTATGCATACGAACATGAATACCTGCTTTTGAACTCAATATGAGAAACGGAAAAATACGTTTAAAACGCTTAGAGGGTTTCACCCCTCATTTGATCGTATTCGAAGATATTCTACCAGAGTTATTTAACTATATTCTAGTAACTCCGCGGAACATCATATAGTTTTAACAATTACGGGATGATTCCATCTAATATTCCATATCATGTGTTACATCTTAACTGTGAATATTACTTAGTGATTACTATCTTGTGTCATTTTTGGCACGTCGGGCCTCTCCAGGCCTTTCTCGAATACGTAGTTATTGATGTTTCTAATAGATCCTCTAAACAATTGTACTAAAAAATTTGAGGCATTCTATATAACACTTTTTTAACATGAGAATTCTGAATATGGTGTTCAAAATTTCAAAAACAATGAAATAGCAACTATTTGAAGAACTCTTCTTAAAGTTAACTTTAAGGGTAACCATTTATTCGCTTACCTTATGGACAAAACGAAATGAATATTTTTATCCTTAAATAATTTCTTATCTAATCATAATTTTCTCTTAAATTACAAAGCAAACCTTATTAGCTTACAATCTCTTCAACTTTCCTCAGGGCGTTTTCACACCATTAGAAAATGCAATTAGACGTCCTTCTGAAAGGTATTGCTGAAATTCCCAGTTTCGAAAATGAATATTCGAATGGTGAAATAATTGGATATCGAGGAATAACTTCACGGCATATGGACTTCAGTCCTCTTTAAGAAATTAGAGGAGGAGTTTGTAGAGGGTTGCTACTAAGTTTCATTTCCAGTTGTGCCGATGAAACTGGAGCTGACAGACATTGCGATCGATATTAAAGAGGATCTCGGGATTAATTAAGTAAATTTGTCACCTTACGTTTGGACATCGTAAAGTAAGGTTCTTTTTCTTCTTTTGGCAGATGGGATTCAACTAACGAGTAACGCTGATAGGACACAATATAGTGCTGGAGCAAATCTTTTTGTTTCTATGTCATCAAGGCAGTAAATTAATGCCTTATGAAAAGTCCTTTCAAAATGAAAATACTTTTATTCAAGAATCGTCAAAAGTGCCAATTAGCCTAAAGATATATTACGTTAAGGAGAAGTCTAATGAAAGTATTTGTATTGATTTTCGTATTGCGAATCCGATTTTGCTAGAATATTAAACCATTTCTTTCTTTTCCACATATACGTCACACTAGCAATATGTGTCTTTCCCTGATGTGCAACTCGGTAATTTCAAATCAGTGTCAGTTAGTGGTTTTTGCAGATCAGAAAAATTGAAAATAGAGAAAATAATTCTTATAGCAAGTTATATTGCTCTCAAGTAGCAGGGAAATGTATAATCTGCAGATCTTTAATACTTTCAATTTATCCTGATTCTTTAACTATATCCTGTTAGGGAGAAAACACTTATTTTAAAAATCTATAGACAAATTTTAATATATATAAAAGTCATTGTGGGTATGTTCCACATCTCCTCCTAAACTACTGGACTAATTTCAACCAAACTTATCATAATTATTATTTAAGGCAAGAGGAAGATTATTATTAACTTTTCGAAGTTAACCGAAACCGTTTTTCCGCAATAATTAAGGCGCAATTTGTTCCACGACAAATTTGTTTTACGATTTTAAAGTTCAAAATTTTATCATTTCAATGATACCAATTTTATATCTGTGAAATGTTTCCTTCAATTTTTATTAAATTTTCAAAATTTAATAAATTGTTAATAACCTGCAGACTATTTTGAAATAGCGCAAATTTATAGCCACTCCGTTGCTAGACAACGGTTAGAAATTTTTTGCTTATTTTTATAAATATATTTTATGTAAGAAGAGAGCGATCGCCGTCAACTTTTAAAAGCTCCAAATCTTAATAAAATTTCAGTTAATTGGAAATTAAGCAAGGTTTCGGAATTTTCCGTGATATTTTTTGAAAATATATAATATGTCACAAAAACTATTTTTTTCACTTATTAAAAGTTTTAAAAAAATAGCTTTTCATGACAAAAGTTTAATTTCCGTTCAATTCTTTGCCCTCATTTTAATAATTCTTAAAAAATTAAATTGTGCATAAAATTTACAATTTGTGACACTTTTTTTATTGGTAAAGAACAAGAATACATAAGAAGAACTGTTGCTAAATCACATTAGAAGAATTCTGGAAGAAAGCTAATTTTACAATCTTTTTATTCATATTTATTTTAAAGCTTTTCCGTAATGAAAAATTTACGATGTAAATAATTGTCGCAAAACATCCAGTAAAATCTTTCTTACACAGCAAAATGTATGACAAAATTAGAAGTACCTATGCAACAAATATTAATAACTTACGGAGAAAATTAGCTATCGGCGGTTTTTTAAAATTCGCCTGGTTCAATTGATATTCTCATTTTAATAAAAAATGTTTCAGACGATAAAAGAATTTTGGGTATTGCATTTTTCTATACAAAAGTAGTTTTCTACATCAAAAATATTAGACATGAAAGTATTTTAATCACGAGCAACGCCGGGCATAACAGCTAGTATAATATAAGATGATTTTGAAAAAAATTTTATACTCACGGTAATTATAGTACATGTATTCACACAAACAGTTTACAATTTAAATTTGAAAATGACGAAATACTACACTGTAAATGCAAAATGAATGTTACTTGAACACAATAAATAATGAGATTTTTAAGAACGAAATCCAGAATTAACTCTCACAGGATTAAAAGTAGGTATTTCCTCTTCTATACGAAACATGAGTTTAATTAAAGCATACGATGAAATATATTTCTCCCCAAACTTCAGTGAAAGGTTTTCAAGAAGATTATTGAAGATTGAAAACAGAGAATTAGAATTTTTGCATGTATCGCTTTAAGGAAACAGCTACATTTCAGAAATTTGCTTTGGATTGTGTTTCTCAGAGCTTAAGTGCATTGAAATATCTGAAACAAAACAAATGAAACATTGTACTGAGGTAGTTATATATTATACTTAAATATGAATAAAAAATTTTTTTATACTGTATAAGAAATTTTTCACTATTTGGCATCTATTGTAAATAATTTTAAATTTTTACAAAATAGATATATGAATTGATATTGTTAAAGCAATATTTTGAACGTATGGAAGTGCATGAGCATGGGTGGATATTTTGCAGTGTTAAAAATCTTGGATTGTAAGCAAAAGAAACTTAGTGCGAATAATATTAATATTTAATATGCACATTCGTATTAAAGATTTCATTAATTTATTCTCAGCATTTTATTTTATAATCAAATGTATGCAATGTTGTTTGAAAGAAAATCACTTTGAAATATTGAATTATTTTTCCTATTTCGGCTCTTTTATAAGTACAATGAAACCAAGAGTGATGCCATCTAAACTTTCATACTATTTAAAATATACAAAAAATTGACAGCGCGAAATTGAAATAGATTTTTTAAATAGTGAGAAGTCAAAGTAAAAACCAGCGTAAAACAACTTTTATAACACAAATCCATTTTCTAATGTTCTTTGGTTAAAGATTCTCCTCACTATTTCTACTTAAAAATGCTAGCCTCGATAAAATTTACCGAAGTCCGAAGGTTAGCCTGTAAACAAAATTTTACACTTCATGAAGTCCAGGCACACTCTACTTAAATCGCAGGAACGTAATTTATTCAAAAGTATGCTTTTCAGCAAATGAAGGAAATCCTACTAATCTGTAACGAACTGCGCTTTAAAGCCGAGGGTCCTATGATAAAGATCTTTCGCCTTTTCACAAGTAGCTTCTCCGAAACGAAGTTATCCGTAAACTAAGAAAAGTGAAAGCAACGAGTAAGCTCATATCCGCTACTGTTCGACTCTAGAGATAATGTGATGTCTTTTGGAAGAGAATTATGTAAATTAACTGAACGTAAAATATTGAAGCTAAGAATTCAATAAGGATAACTACTGAAGATTAAGAAGATGCCGAAGAAAAAGGAAAAACTTTGAGGAGATAAATAGAAGTACCTGGAGCATTTGAAGGAATAAAATTTGAAATGTTGTCTTCTACAGATGGAAAAGTTGAAACATTAATGTAAATTTGTATTCATTAAGGCAGCGATTTTTAACCTGTGAGACGCGCCTCCTTAAGGGGCGTGATAAAGCTAAATGGGGAGGGGCGAGAATATTGAAAAGAAAATATTATTTAAAAAATTGATTAACTTACTGAAAGGAAGGTAAAAAAAAATACATTTTGACATAATAAAATACACATTTATACTGATATAATATACTTATAAATAGGATTGTACCAGTACTGCACAATGTATTTAATAATTAAATTATTAATACTAAATTAAAACCAAGTTTAATAATTATAATTTATGCCTGCCTTGTAGAGCAAAGTTATTGGAAGGAAGGTTTAATATTAGAAATAGACACCCTGGAATCTTTTTCTATATTTAGCTCAGAAAACGAAAAAAAACAGCATTATTTTTGCATACATTGTTATTGCATGAGAGCGGGAAGGGGGGGGGGCTGCGATGAAAATTATGATTGAAAATTGGAACGCAGATACTGAAAGATTGAGAAATACTGCATTAAGGAATTAAATTTTGAATCTGCTTAAAACGTTATTCAATAGATAAGGCGAGTTTTAATGTACTTGCGCAAGAGTTTCTAATTGTGAGAATTTATTAATAGTCATGGATTTGTAGTAATTGAAGATTCTTTCAGGCCGATTGTTTTTCTGCAATGTTTGATAATTTTTCTTGACTCTAAAAATTAATTTCATGGCAGACTTAATCAAATCAATGTGAGTGTAAACCAAAAGCTTGAATGTTGTAATAAAAATAATTTTAATGCATTAAACAAGGTATAAGTATCGACAAGGTTCCGGTAAAGCGAATTAGTTAATTTAGCTCGTCGTAAAATATCCGAACTAGGAATTCAATAAAAGCAACACGACTAAGTCAGATTAATAAGATCCTGATGTAAAAGTTGGATTAATTTAAGAGAACCCATGATAAGTGAACGAAAAAAACGGCAAAATGGGAAAGTTTTAAAATAATTTCTACAACACTGAAAGAGGAAAAGAATATTAATGCAAATTCTTATGCAGTTATGGAAATCAAATTCAGAATCGACTTTAAATATCTTCCGACAGATTAGATTTAGTTTCCTTGTACACGAATACGTAATTATCAGAATTGATTTATAGTTACCATTTTAAACTAGTAGAAGATTCTTTTAAACATTGCTTTCACTGCATAGGGGCATCTGCGATATTTTATCATTTTGTTTTACTCCACAAATCAATTTTATTGCTGGCTTACTAGTATGCTCTACCTGCCATGTCTTAAATCATTTTTGGTGTAAATAGAATGACTTCACTTTGTAATGAAAATAAGTTCACAACCGTAAACAATGTGTAATTAGAAATGTAGTTTAAGTGTTCACTTGGGTAAAAGAAAGTTAATTGCTGCCCTTAACATTATTAATAATTAGGTCACCCTTTGTTGTAAATATATTTTCCTTTAAACTGGTTCTAGCATATATGGTGCAACAGTTTCTATATATTAGATTGATGCGTTATCTGATTACGGTAGGCTTGCACATTACATTTGTTAATCTTCAAGAGGTCTTCTAATTCATTTAAAACAAATTTATTATTCAGTTTAAGTCAGTTGCATTGCCAAAATTCCAGTACTTTATTTTTATTTCTAATTATAAATTTCATGGATGAGAGTAAGTATATCTAAAAAAAGGAATTGGACAGCTAAGCTAGAGAACAAATTAGTATTTTGTGTAAAGACAAGGTTTGTATACAGTTTTTATCTTTTTTGTGTTGAACATAAAATTACTAACCGTTCCATGCATGATGCTTAAGTAATGTTCTCGCCAAATGTGGCAACACCCTGGAAATAGGGTTACTATTTTGAAACTGCACGGGACACAGCCCGCCAGAACTAGATTTGCTCGAGACATGGTATGTGATACAAAGCTGAATTAGAATAAACCGCTTTATTATGGGTCATCACTTCGTCATTTCTCGTCAAAGTTCTCACCGCATTCAGCATCTTACAGTCCATGCTCCGCGCGCCGGTACAGACAGACTTACAAAAGATTAAAAAATAATGCTTTTTGTAACATTTATATTACAGCTGGATGAAGAGAAAACACCTGGGGCTGTTTAATAAACCATCAGAAGAAAACGAATCACAGAATACCACACACAACACACACAAACTATTATCAGTAGTATCAATGTTAACACAGAATTACAACTGGTCAAGTTTATTTTCGTTTAGTTATAATAACGTCCCGTTTTGAAGCAACACGAGGGATATTTTGGGAGGGACCTCGTAAATTTGACCTACAGTCAGATGACGAGGACGACCCCCAAGCTGGCACCCCAAATCCCCCGCACCACGCCAACGGGAGGACGCCTAACATCATACGCATGAATGAACTTGCAATAGCCCAATACACGTCGGATCCGCAGCTTAATCGTGTTTCGAACCTGGAACCCTCCGCCCCCAAAGATTTACCACCAGGTCACCGCGGCATGATTACCGCTTGTCAAACTGCCTGTAAAAGTTGTATTAAAACCACTAGTGTTCCTTATGTGGGCACTATATGCAGTTATGCACTATATATCAGATATATGAAGTACCTTAATTTTTATACAGGTATTTTATTGAAACATTTATTACGTACTAGCCACCTTTGGAGGTCATCTAGTTCGCCCGGAATATAAGGCGTGTTTAATTTCATTTGAATCTCCTATACATAATTTCATATGGACGTATGTGAATTGACGTTTGGCTGCGAATGCAATGCGAAATGAATTAACTCCTTTAACTTTTTAATGCCGATGCGACATTTTTCTTCTAGGATACGACATGAACTGGACTCTCCCGAACAGGGAGGTCATTTACACCACCACTCCAACCCCTGCAATAACCTCCCCTTAAAGCGCAGAGAGATGGGCTGTAGTTGTCAAGGATAATTGGACCCCCCCCTACCTCCGTTATCTCCGAAGCGATCTCAGAACGTTACTTCCCCTCAGGAGAAGCCAACCGCCTCCTACCGGCCTTCGTTGTTGTTAAAAAGAAATTTTTAGACCGCCCCGGACCGCCTCCTTCGATGTGAGAGGGTTAAAAGTTTCTTGGAATCGACCTTGAAAAACGATAACCTTAATCCAGTAAAACTAGTATAACCAGCGGGAGTGTTCTCCCCTAAACTTTCTCGTGTGCTTCCCCAAAAAAGGTGCCATTTCCCCTTCCCCCGCGTAGCTAAAAAAATTCGAACCTACTGTTACCCAGAATTCAATGACTATCAGAAGGTTTCTCATTATAATGATTGAAAAATATTTAGAAAAGAATCAAATTCGAAGAGAAGCGTACCGATTTTCTGCTCTTACCGGTTCAAGGACAAAGTGGCGTAATTCTCTCCATAGCTTTCGCGTGCACAGAAGATTGCTTCCAGTACGCATGCGCGTGGAGATAACGGATTATTTTCAAAAGTAAATTATACAGACCGACAGACAGTCAACCCTTTGACGGATTTGGCCCAAAATTTTATACGGACCTACATTATTGATGATAAAACTGTGCACCAAATTTTATCTATCTAGCTATTCAAGTATTTGAGTTATAGTGTTCGCATGACCGCGGACAGACAGACAGGCAGACTTCCCATTGACGGATTTAGTCCAAAATGTGATAGAAACCTACAAATTATGTGTAAAGATCACATACCAAATTTTATCACCGTAGCTCTAATAGTTCTCGAGTTAATGCATTTACAGACAGACATAATTCCAAAATTTTTTTTTCTGACTCAGGGAGGTCTAAAACGTGGATATTCGTCAAAATCTCGAATCTCGAAAAGTTCGAATTTTTTGACGATTACAATACTTTCTCTTTGGATACTTCGTATACGAGAAAGTAAAAAGTCAATTCATCAGTGTTTCTCGAACTCATAGGCATCTCAAGCTGAGAAGCGAGAATTGCCAGAAACTCTCTTTCCGGATCTCTCAGAATAAATCCTTTATCTCAGCCCTCTTTCCGTATGTAGTGAAAATCCCAACAAATCACTTCGGGGATAAAGGAAAGTGAACTAGAAACTGCTGAAATTTTTCTTTAAGAAAGTTTTGCATTTGCGTCTTCTTTCCTTCCTCGATTCAGCCGATTACTGAAGAAGGAGAAGGGAAAAAAGCAGATAGGATAAGACAAGTCTATTTTTGTAACGCTCTAAAATTGTCCGGGGGGAGGATGAAAAATAAATACCCTTTCAAGACTCGACCTCTATCAACAACACATTTAAGTAATTTTTTAGAAAGGCTCTTATTCGTGTCGATGAGGAATTTCTTCTGATTTTAAACTCTTTTCTTCTAAATGATATAAAAGGAAAGGAAGATATCGTTTTTTGAGCAAAATAAGACTTTTAGCGTTGCGAAAGAATTACGTTTTAACTTTCACGCTACGATGGAGATGATGGATCGTCAATTAATCGATCATAGTTTTAAGTTAATTCTAAGTTCCTCCCACTGGGGTCTCGGGAAGGAATTTGATTCACACGCCAGAACGCCACAAAGAACGTTGTATGTGACATACTCTATATCTCGATAACTACATATGTTAAAACATAGCTAATGTCTTATTTTAGAGATTAAGGGTAACAACAGGCGTTACAAAAAAATTGGAAATCGGAATAGTAGTTCAGCGACTACTGAATGGCAAAGTTTGGCAAAAATACGCATGAATTAGTGTCGCGATCCTCTATATCTCGGTAGACACATGTTGAAAACATAACTAATGTATTATTTTACAGATAAAGGGCAACAACAGAAGTTACAAAATAATTCGGAAAAGAGCCACGCGAGTAAAGTAGCCTTTAACATCAGCGGCTGTTTCAAAAACATAGCCTCCCTCATTTTTTTATCGATGCTCTGGAGGATTGGTGAAATGGGGACATAATTTTGATCTTGAAAATTATTTTCGAAATTAAGCATTCTTGTACCGCTTCGTTTTCCAATAACCGGTGTAATTGAAATTTAATTTCATAGCATGTGTGATATTGCTGTGGTTAATTAACATACATGAAAATTTTATATTATCAGCATGGAATTTGATTGACAGTAAATAAGACTATGGGAATTATTTTAATTTAATCTATGGAATAATACGCACATAATTATATTTAACCCCCCTAACCGGAATGTCTTTTGAATACTCGCTTAGTTAACACGTAGTTTAGCCGTCAGAAATGACCGATATTCCGTTCAGAGGATTAAAACGTATCAGAATTTAAAAATCACACATATAAAATTGGAGTGTCCGCGAGAAGTGTTAAAAAATTTAATATTGAAGAAATGTGCAATATTAAACAATAAATTGCATTTTACTGTAGTTTATTTGGAAATTTAATGTGTGTAATTTGCTGCATACGTCTTTAAAATATGGCATTTCACAAACATAGAAATAAAACAAGTCTATAAGAATAAACCATTTGAGGTATTTATTTTGTAGCAAAAAACTTACCAACTAAAAAGGATTTTTGCTTACAAGATCTTAAGGCCATTATATTATTTCAGAAAGTTTGCAAAATAGTTCATTGCAAATTACTCATCATTTTTCAAGTTTTAGAGGATTTTTATAAACTGGAATAAAAAAAGAGTGATCTTTTAACCAAAGAATTTATTGAAATATACAAAATAAAAAATATCATATTCTTAAGATGAACAATGTTTTCTGAATCATTTTACGACCGTGGCTAAAAAATGGAGTGCATTTAAATAATATTACGTATTCAAATTTTGTAACAATATTCAACATAAAAATAATAAATTACTTTCCAACAACTCCAGAGTAAAGCTCGCATCATCACAAGTCAATTTCCCTCTTTCCACGAAAGAGATAAAATTTATTTCCATGGAAAACATTCATGATGAATCTCTTTTCTTCCCCCCCGCCCTCCCATGCCATTAATATCAGACAGTTGATTTAAGGAGCTCATCGCCAATATGAAAGGCTCTCGGGAAATGATTCCTAATGAGGAGCAGAAAGACTTGGCGCCTTATTAAATTACTAATTAGTTGAATTCCCAAAGAGTGTTAATGTCGTCGTTTTGCATAACTACGCATCGATTGGAGATATCAGAGCTCGATGACTTTAAAGAGGCGCCAGTCTCTTTTAAGACAACTCGATTTTGAATTTGAATGGAGAGACCAGAGGAGAATGTGTTAGAAAGAAAGTATCATTGATAGAATTCCGGTTTTGTTGTGAGAGCATAAGTATATAACGCGTTCAATGTTTCTTTAAAATATGGAGATATTTACGGTTAGGTGATTGATGCAAAACGTGCGAAAAGGAAACTAAAATATTCTCGTGAATTTTGTCTCCTAAATTTATATTTTTCTTAGAAGAAGTTAGTTTTACACTAACAAGCTTGCTACTTCCTTTGAATTTGAATGGACTATTACCAGAGGAGAATGTGTTAGAAAGAAAGTATCGTTGACGGAATTCCGGTTATGTTGGGAGTCCATAAGGAGATAATGTGTTGAATGAATCTTTAAAATATAGGGATATTTCCGATTAGGTGATTGATGCAAGACGTGCGAAGAGGAAACTAAAATATTCTCGTGAATTTAGTATCCTAAATTTATATTTTTCTTAGGAGAAGTTAGTTTTACACCAATAAGCTTGCCACTTCCTTTTTTCTTTTTAATCTAAGGCCATATTTTTTCTGTTTTTGTTTTCTGTTGATCGTAAGTTGTATACCCAATTCTATAGATAATCCTTCATTAAAATAACTACATTTATATATTTCATCTTGAGTCAAACAGCATTATGTTGTTTTACTGTACAAATATGAAGATTGGAGCATATCTAAGTTCCGGATTCACTGTGCAAATCAGTTGCACAACAGATTAATTAAATTCCAATGTAAATAGTGTTAAGGAATTGATTCCTTATTGCGGCACATGTACAAATGACTTTGTATAAAGTTTCAAATTCGAAATCATAATGTGCAAGTAATTGGAGTTATACGAGTCAAATTCTTAGAAGTACTTAAGAATATAGCTTTGAAATTTTCTGTCGTTTGATAGCAATTTTCGTTTTCATAAATAACAATCATTACGATATATACTAAGGAAGACATCAGGATTAATTAATTAGCCTTGTCGCTTTATATTAGTAATATTATCTCAAGTAAAACATTTTTCCCCATAATCAGACTTAATTCTTTACGTAATGCTAACAGAACACAATACACTACTGAGACTCGACACTAATTTCTTCTGACAGTGCTGTGGGGACAGTTTTTTTTTAACCTTCGTACTAAAAATTTAGAACCTTGAACCTTCGTATTAACAATTTTGATACCCCAGATGCATTACTATTTATCTTAAAAACTTTGAATGTACAGGCCAAAATTTGCTAGTTAAACCAATCATTTAACTAGTAATAAATTAGTAAGTGTCTCCCTAAACATAGTATCAAAACGATCGTATATATATATATATATATATATATATATATATATATCTTAAAAGTAGGTAATTTATAGGGAAACATCTAATTTCAACAATATAATATATAGTCCTTGCCTATACTGATTCCCTCACAAGCATGGAGCGAAGTACCAACATTCGAAAATTTGATGCCAGTTATGGGTGTGCCTACTTAGACTTGGGCATGAGGGTGGTTCCTATGGTATAAAGACTTAGACATGAGGGTGGCTGCTATGGTATAAAGACTTGGACATGAGGGTGGTTCCTATGTTTATAAAGACTCTTGCGTACATATACGTTTCCGTACGAGTCATAAAACTCTTTTGACAGACGGTTTTGTGATTGATAAGAACAAGTTTCGGTAGTGGTTGCAACACTTTAAACATAATCTTTAATCAAGACATATGGCGAAATTCGGCATAAACTTTAATAAAATTTGGATCGATTTGGATAATTTCCAAATTATGAGTTTTATTAAAGATAAATTGCTGTTCAATGAAATTAGATAAATATCCACATCGAAAATCATGGGATGATATTTCTTCTCTTTTACAATAACACTAGTAGTTTGCCAAGCGTTGCTCGGTCTTTCTAACAACAAAGCGTTACGGGTGATATGACACAGAACTATTTTATATAAAAAACGCTATTTATTTATTTTTTATTAATATTATTTCATTTCTAGAATAACTAACTTTTGTGACCAATTTGTTCACCCAACATATTGATTTTCCTGGCTGTTAAGTCATTAATACGGAATGCCTAATTGTTTAAAATTTCACCTCTGTTGTTTGATAAGACTGAAAAATATGAATTTAATGGAAATCGAAATTTATACGAAAATGTATAAACTTTTACTACGCCTTTTTTAAATAAAGCATTTCAACATTAAGTATTTCAGCCTAAATTTCTACGCATGGCCAAATTTAGGATTAAAAATTTATACGTGGATAATATTGTAATCGTTGTAAATATTGGATGAAAGAAATTATTCTTTTGTTTAAATTATTATTCTTTAAAAACTAAATTATTTAAAAATTTGTTTAAATTATTGTTCTTTAAAAACTAAATAAAATAACTTGAAAAAGTTACTACATATCCCAGAAACAATATCGAGACAATTATTTAAAAATATCGTTTACATATGATGCAAGCATTTTTCCAAATGATGAATTTTGCAAACATTATTATTTTTATTTTTTCTAAGTCAAAATGTCTAAAATGAAAGAAAAAGAAACCCTAGTTATAACAACTGAGACATATTAAATGGTACAGAATGAGTAGATAGTGAGAGAAATATATAAGTATTTTATTTAATTGATCATTTGATGCAATGAAAATCTTTAGAAAGATCTTACATAAATTCAAATTAAATTTTTTTCTGCGAATCTGCTGGTAAACGAAATCTGCTGCTGGCAGCAAAAAATACTAAACAAAAATAACATATAAAAATATGAAAAAATAATATTAAAGATCATTATTTTTTATGAAAAATATGGTTTTATTTTTTGTTTCAATCTTTTATTCACATTCAGTATCATGATTTCAAATTATTTAGTTTTGCCTTTGTATTTTCATAAAAAATAAGGACAAAACTATATTAATTAGAAAATTCTATACCTTTGGGCTTTCAGATCATATTTCATTGATATGTTAATTAGTTCAGAAAAGCTCTCTCGGAATTATTTCAGAGACTCTGAAACATCGATTACTATTACGTCCAGAGAATCTTTCCCTTTTGTCGGTCTACTCGCCAAATATACTTGCCAAGAACCAGAGGTTCAAGGAAACCTACACTAGCCCTACATAACCCCTCTTGTGGGATGAACTACAAAAGATTTATTGCATGTTAATGAGTTGTACGGAAACGTATATGTACGCAAATGTCATACAACCGCTCCTATCAACTCGCGGAACAGGAGAAGGCTTGAAGAAATGTGCGAAATCGTACACCGCTTTATGGCGTCGATACCCAATCAGTATATTCGCCGGTCTGTTTTCCGCATTACACCATAGGGTAGGTAGGATCAGTGTGGGTATCAATTGGTTAATATCATATGGGGTTGCAAACTCAAAAGGCAACAAGTTCCCTGTTAGAAAATTAACCCGAGAGAACGCGCGTCTCCTTAGCGAACGTTTAGACTCGCGGTGGTCATAGAATGACCCCAAACTGAAATTCAACACTGCGCGGCTAAAATAATTATATTTTTAGTTGTAAAAATAAGGCTATTGACTTTTAGACATTAATAATACAGTGCTTAATAAGAATTTAAATCTGAGCCATTATTATCCACTAATAAAGCACGGATTTCTAAAGGGTCTGTTTGTCGTGCATCTCTTTTACGTGAAAGGTTTGGTGCGCATTTCTCAATAAATATATTTGTTTACTCTTCAGTTTAACTGTATCAAGTTATCGTTGATGAATAACTCCCAACTCTTCACAGGGCTTGTCACATCTTTCTATTGTCCTTTTATTCTAGGCAAGTGCGACACAATATTATGAAAACGATTACGAATATTCTGTCTAAATTTTGTTTTTCTCCACTGTATGCCATCTTTATATGAAAACCATTCCAAGTTGTTGATTTCTTCATTTGCAGAATCTCCGTCCTCTTCAGATTCCGTATCATGTTCGTTGAAACTTTCATGAAAAATTCTCTTCAAAAATATCATCAGGTCCATTGTCCTCACTGTCAAAGTCTGTATCTTTATGAGTTTCAACTTCAGCAAGAAGCTTACGTAAACGCTAAATGTCTTTTTCGTATTTAGTCGGCATTGTGAGAAACAATAAATACTTCAATTAGGCAAGGAAAACAACGAGCTGAACGTATGAGCTGTGAGAAGTAACTGGTCTGAGGAACAAACGGAAGAACGTGCGGGGTCATTCCATAACCCCATTAACTGACAAAATGTGTAATAGGGGACGAAAAATTCCGTAACTACTTTCAAAATACTTAGAAAAGGCAGAGGGGGTGACTAACTGAGCTAATGATAAGAAAGAAATGAACAAGTGACTAGTGTTCTAGGAATCAGAGTCTTCCGAGGGCTTGGGGTCATAAAATGACCCACGCGCGTCCTCCCGGGTTAAGTAAGAGGAATTGGATACACAATATCAAGTGTTCAACGCAGGTTTGTTGGAATACAAATTCACAATAGTGCAACACAATTGCATGGATAACAATAATACAAATTTTAAGCATCAAGAGAGATTCTATGAGAAGTAGGTCAAAATATTAAAAACAAATCCTTGGAGTACATAAAGTAAATGTTCAAATGTAGTGGCGATCTCTTTCGTTCGCCTTTCTTCACTTCCGGACCTGTGTTTTATAGCAAAAATTGCACGTTTCTTTGTGCTTGACCAAAATTAAATTTTGTAAACATCTTTTTGGGACACACTTTAATTATTTTTCATAGTCCCGGTTTATTCGGTTATCATTTAAAGGTATTAAATGTAAATAATTTCCCTAAGAAATTCAAATTCTCCCTAAAATTTCAACACAAACCTATTTCACTTACAATTCATTTCAACTTCATGAGGAAATTTACATATCATCAGAAAATTTAATTAGCCGTTCATCTGAACGATACTTTTGAGATTCCTGATTTCGAAATGAATATCTGCATCCAGAAATAATTAGATGTCAAGAAGTAAACATTCTGTCTTGTGGACTCCAATTCCCTTTAAGAAGTTAACGGAGAAGTTTTGAGGGGGCTGTTTCTAAGTTTCAATTTCAGTTCTGCCGAAGAAACTGGAACTGACAACCATTACGATCGATATAAGATTTTCTCGGGGTTAATTAAGTAAATGCGTCACCTTAAATTTGGACATTGTAAGGTAAGGCTCTTTTTCATCTTCTGGCAGATGTGCTAATGTGTATCGTTGACAGAACACAATATACTGCTCGAGCAAATCTTTTTATTTTCGCATCATCAAAGGATGCACTTAATTCCTAAAGGTAGCTGCTGTCAAAAATAGAAATGGTTTTGAAAAAATGCAATAAGTGCTAATTAGCCAAAAGATATTTTTCGTTAAGTGAAAGTCTGCCAATATTGTTTGTGTTGACTTGATTAGTACGAATTCGTTTCGGGAAGAACATTTAAAATTTTTCCCTTTTCCGCATATTTGTCAAGTTGTCAATATTTGTCCGTCCTTGATTACCAAGTTTTATCTCCAAATAAGTAAATACCTGCGTAATTAAGTCGTACATTCGTAGTTAATACATTCGTAATTAAGTCAACTTAACAATTAACTTTAAATACTAAAATCACTTGGACACGCTTAAATATTTCAAGAATTTTTATTATCTTAAATAGATTGAAATAATATAAAATATTCCAAATGGGTGGTGTCATCTGTATAACAAGGTGATCTCCTCTATCTCAAGAATTTTTTTGAAAGATGGAAATGAAAACCTACTTCCATTTGTAACGAATTTAATAGCGATGTGAGAAAATTTGAAGCATTTTCACGAAGAAAGGCAATGTAAATGACTCAGAGAGTTTCATTTTTTAAGGCGCGGATATTCTTTTGAGAACACCCTTAAGGAATCATTGGGAAAATGAAAATGGAACACTGAAAATCAGTTAATATTTCAAGTCCTCTTCTGGAGATTAATTAATGTTTAACAAATGTATGTAAGAAGTCTCATACCTAATAAAAGACTTTGTTACAATACTAAAATTTAGCAGTACTTGCGGATTTATTTTTGTGATTTCAAATTACCAATTTGGGAAAACTATGTAAAAAGAAAAGAAGTAATGATTTAAAATGAATTCTCCATTAACCAAATTTTCGATTACAAAAATGAATAACTTCCAATCATTTTATAAAGTCGAGGTTCTACTGTAGTGAGATGAATAATATTATATTATATTTCTGACTCATTTACCATTATTAAATTTTTGCTAAATGAATTTCTATACCTAAGTCTGAATTGAAATTGAGTGTGTAGTTCTAAATATTCTGCATCGAATATTGAGAATCAGAGTAGCTTCATTCAACTGTTGCTACAAATGAAATATAAGAGAGATTTTACCCATTTAGCAAAACTGCGATGTTTTGTACAGTAAAAAAACCCTCGACATTTCAATCTTATCCATATAACTAGAGGACATTTCAACTATTCCAAGAATGTACAGTATGTATAGGTTTGGAAAGCTGAAGGAATATAAGTTAACTTTTTTAAATGTAAGCAACCGGAGCCCGTATCTAAAAATACACTGTTCTTTGCGTTTTGCTCAAAACATGTTTTTATCAAATTTAGGTATGCACGAATAAAACTCTTTTCAGAGCATAGATATGAAATTTTATAGTATAATACTTAAAAGCGATATAAGTTTGTGTTGTTTTATACATGTTTTAATTATCTTTGGGCAGCCATATATTTAAGGATGTTATTTATAGTTGAAAATATAATGTATTTTCCAGATTTTTAAGTTATATGACATTCAACATTTAAAAAAATTTATTTGGAGTGATTTTCATCAGTTTTTTTCTTTAGGCAACGTTCTTAAAAGACAAATTTTACATTGCCATTCTATTTTAAATAACTATTTCAAATATATTGGTGCCAAAGGATTTTTGAATTAATTTCTTTCATAGACAAATGATTTTTTATTAATGAATTTCTTTTTATAAAGGTTTTAATAATAATCTTCGAATGGATAATTTTACAAATATGTATCTTTTTTTAGTTACAAATAAAACAATATATATTGTCAAAGAATTCTCATCATTATATTAAAAATTTTAAACACTTCCGAATAACAAATGTATCCCACAATCCACTTGTAATTAACTTGAGCTATAAGTCATGTGTTCGCCAAACGGGGAAACCATCCTTAATTTTTTTTTTGCATGAGTAATCCAAATTCTGGTGCAAATTACAGCACATACTTTACCGCTTTCATTTAAATCCGGTCTACTTCCTCCAGGACGTTTTCGCACCATTAGAAAATTTAATTAGCACTACTTCTCAATCATTTTGCAGTGGCGCCCAGTTTCGAAATGAATATGTGCATGTGAAAACTAAATGGATGTTTGAGAGGCAACTTTCCGGGTTGAGGATTCAGCACCCCTTATGAAGTGGGCAGCGGAAGTTTCAGGGGTTTGCAACAAAGTTTCAATTTCAGCCTTGGCGATAAAACTGGAATTGGTAGTAATTACGTTGGATATTAAGAAAAGTATTGGAATTAATTTCGTAAATGCGTCGTTTTTCGCTAAGACATGGTAAAATAAGGCTCTTTTTTCCCTGTTTTGGCAGATGAGCTTTATCTCATGTTTATGCCTGGCAGGACTCAATATGCTTTACGAAAAAGCGTTTCAATTTTGCGTTATAAAAGGTTGTAATTAATTCTTTATGTTAAATGAAAAATGTTTTTATTCAAAATCTTTTCATTTGGGATTCAATATGCAAAAAGACAAAAGTTAATAGAAGCAATTTGATTGTTATGCGCAAGTGCAGCAATA
Source organism: Araneus ventricosus (assembly GCA_013235015.1). Taxonomy (NCBI): domain Eukaryota; kingdom Metazoa; phylum Arthropoda; class Arachnida; order Araneae; family Araneidae; genus Araneus; species Araneus ventricosus. The sequence continues at coordinate 23,366 of BGPR01002565.1, read as the reverse complement.
TCCAGGAAAAAATTGCTAAGTACAAAAGTAAATAAAAATATTAATAAAGGGAATTAAAAATGTGGAAGAGTAAAAAATAATAGCAGACGACATATAAGTAAGAATCTGGTGAATGACTTCATCATTCACCAGACATTCACCAGACATCCATGGCCTCTGATGAAGTCATTCACCAGATTCTTACTTCTATGTCGTTGTCTGCAATTATTTTTTACACTTCCACATTTTTAATTCCCTTTATTAATATTTTTATTTGGGATATTTTTAGTTAAGTAATCCTCTAAATATAATTTTAATTTATTTAATGATGTACTTATTGGGAATTCGTTTTCGCTTACTAGGAAATTCAACTTTTTTCCAAGTTATTTAACCCTCTGACACCGAGCGAGGCGGTCTATAAATTTCTCCTTAACAGCGACGAAAGCCGGTCTGAGGCGGTTGTCTTCCTTTTCCTGAGGGGAGGTGAGGTTCAGAGATCGCTTAGGAGATTAGCGTGGTAGAGGGGGCAATTATCCTTGCCCACCTTAAGGGAAGGTTATAACAGGGTGAGGGATTGTGGGGTAAAAGACCACCCAGGTTGGGAGAGTCCAATTCATGACCCATCCTCCCCAAAAGTCCAAGTTTTAAAGAGAATATAAGAAAAAAGTAGGCTCTGGATTAAAGAGTTAATAGTAATCGATTTCGCATGAGAAAATTTTAATCACCACTCTTGTTATTTTTTTATATTTTGCTCTTTTCTGTTTGCTGTTGCGAAAAGTTTGATATTTTTCAGTGAATTAAGCGCAATATTTATTGCGATTAGTCATTCAAAATGAAACATCTGATTTCAGTTTTTCTTTAACTTAAATTCTTTATCTGACTGGAACAAAAAATTGAAAAATTAAATCGTTGTAGCCTAAAGTGGTAGCTTCATGTCAACATCAATCAAGCTTAATGATCAAAACCAACAAGTAATTGTTAATTGCTTAGTAATCTCATGTTTTCAGATTTTAAAATCCACATTCAACAGATATTAACTCATCTTAATATTTATGTAATCTGGATTTTGTGAAACGACCTTATTGGGCATTAATTTCATCTTGTATGCCTGTACTTTTTATTATAATTCACTTCTATGTTCTGTGTTTCGTTCGTAATAGTTCTTCTGAATTGCACTGCGTCGCAATATTGCTCAATGAGTTATGAATTTAGAAAAAAGGTCAGTTTGTGAGCTTATGAATTTATTTATAGAAATAAGGAAGAATAAAAATTTAACAAGTAACTTAATTTTACCCTTATTTAAAATATTACTGACACAATCCTGCTAATTATACTGGTGTGTACTGTTGATAAGTGCGTAAAGTATGATTAAACCATCATTTATATCGTCGACATCCATCTAATGAATTTTAAAGGGTTGGAAAAAAGACTTTGAACTTTTGTATAAATAAATAATGCAACATACGTTATTACTTTTTTAACTAAGGAGAATCAGATATAAGTAGATGATGAATGGTTTTCTTATGTCTGGCTTTTACTTTTTTTAATGTTTTTCTTTTTTCCAACCGAATTATATTGTAATTATTTGCAGAAAATTAACATTTTATGCCACTTTGAATTAAGCGAAGAGTTTCATCTGTGTTTTAACTCTTATATCATGCTTTTACAAAGTAGATTAAAATTACTGTCACGAAAAAGCAATTAATTAAATTAATTACTTCGTTTAGCTCTTAAACTCAAAATACTAGGACTTTCAGCAAATATCAAGTCTAATTAATCCGAGATACACGACTGTAAAATTTAGTAGCACGCATCAGTTTAGAAGCTTAAGGATAATGCAATATAAGTAAACAAGATAATTTTGGTTCTCATTCAGTTATCATGTAGAGTCATATGATATATATGAACCATAGACAGACACAAATATGTATTATTTCAAGGCTATTCTGATGATACGCTTTCCAAACAATGCTACTCAAACGTATATTTACGTGTAGCTCCTCAAGATCTTAGTTTATAAATCACAAGTTTTTTTTCGCATCATGAAGCATAATTTCTTATAAATAATTTTATTATAATTTATTATAATTTCTTATGTCGCATATATAGTACGAATTGGTTCATATTTAATTTATTCTGTTGAGGTATAAATGTTTCAGCTAATTTTTCTAGATTTCAAATCAAATGCTTATTAATTTTAAAAAATAAGAGATTATTCTAAAAAGTACAAAAATACGCTTTAGAATTGCTGACAAAAACCATTCATATTAAATAAAAATGTCAGATCAAAAACTGTTTTCTTCGGAACATTACCTTCACATATTATAGCTAATTGCTGTCCTCTTCGCATAATTGCTTTATAATTTAGCCCTAAAGAATCATGATGATTCTAGACACGGGAGCATGAAGTGGTGTTACAAATAAATTTTAGTCCTTAACACAAATTTAAAACTAGAAAACTTTATTAATGAATATTTAATAATAATATAAATATAATAAATAAATTTAGAGTGCTTTAAAATAAAATGAAAAAGAAATTTATAGACTCGAGTTCCAAAAAAAGGAATGCCTCTGTAAGAATTTCTTTAAGGTAAACATCCCTACAACATACAAACATGTTCGTTTCTAGAAAACATTTTAAAATGATAAAATATACAGAAGATCACAATATTTTCTTACGATCAGATTTTTTAAGAAACGGGCATGCTTTTAGGAACTTCTGGACATGACAAGACCCATAATAAAAGAAAGAACTTGAATAGACGAATGTGCTTCCTCCTTCGAAATTTTCCGTATGAAAAAATAAACAAGCCATTTTTGGAAAAATATGCTTAAAGAGGCAAGAAAATGTGTAGACAGCATATCTTATTTGAGTTCCAACATGCTTTACAGGTACATTTTTATGTTTGCTTCTGACGAAAGTTTTTAATATGTCTTTCATAAAATTTTCCTAAGAAAAATTCACAACACTTTCTGAATTTTTTCTACGAATCAGGGCTTCTTTATATTAACAAAACTTCACAGAATGAAGAAGGAAGGAATTAGAAGGCGGTGTGCATTTTTTTAAACAAATCGAGTAGAAATCTTGATACATATACAGTCGAGGATAAAAAGAGGATCCACCCAGCATTATTCCGCCGCGAATCTTTGCATCTTAAAACTAAAGATACCGGTTTACAAGAAATAATGTATACTAATAGATTCCATGTCTAAAAAGTTCAAAAGGGGTTATCTACATATTTATAATTGTTCTAACTTTACAATTTCCAATGGAAATACACATTTTTATCAATGGATTTCAAACCTGCATGAAAAGTTATGCTCGAATACCAAATTTCATCAACCAGGCGCGATAAATTTTGAAATTATAACCAAAAATAATTTTGAGTCTTTAATGCTAAAGTAAAATTTTAAATTTTTATTTATATTATGAGAAATAATATAACTAGAATTTTTGTTTGTAATAGTGTGAATTATTCTTCACATTTTACATTTTAACTTTTTATTCTTAAATAATTTTGAGCTCATGAAACATTTTATCAAAATTGATGGTAAAAATTTTTTAAATTGTAACACTTATAAATTTTAACAGTAATCGAAGCAGATGCCGATTTGATAAGCCTATGCAAAATTTCAGTATATTCGTACGCTTTGAAGTTTCATGAAATTTTCAATTTCCGCTGTAAAACGATGCACTTAAGCTGACGTCATACATTTCGATAACGTTTTCTTTATTAAATATAATCATTCCACCACTATATTGTATAAAATTTAAAAATATAAACTTTTAGGAGATTATATATGTAATTTGAAAATTAAAGTGGTGTAATATTGCACTATTTAATCTTTTACGCATCAAGTTTTACCGATTGTAAAATTACTTTGAAAATAACATTTTAAGTGCCAAATGATAATTTAAAATGCTACTACCAACATTTAAACTCAAGCAAAGAACTTCTCAATCTAAATGTGGAGACGACCCTTTTTTTATTTAGAAACCAAATATCGAATATATTCAGATATAATCATGGCATATTAACCAAAATTTATTTCTTGGGATATTTTCTTCATGAGAAATTTCCACATATTTTGTATCCATATATTTGAAAAAAGGAACATCTTTCTTTTCATTCGGTATTGTAATGTTTATTAGATAGTAATAACATTGCTTTTTAGGGTAATTGTTTGTTTGATATGAAATATATTTCATATGAATTTTTTTTACAAAAATCATTTTTTTGTCACTTTCATTTCAAACAAAATAAAATAATTGAGAACGTACTAAAAAGTTTTGGCTAATGCATAATGTATTGTTAATAATTTCAACATTTAAATACAGTTTGAAGTTACAGTAAAAATTAACCAAAATTAAAGGTAGCAGATTATCAACCTTTAAATCATAATAAATTGATCAGAAATAATCAGAAAATGAAGAATTACATTTGAATAACAAAAATTTTAATTTTCATTTATAGAATTAATTTGTGTAGCTTCAAATTGAGTTAACTCTTTTTTTAAAAAAATCTATAGTTAATGAGCGTCATTTATTTCGAAACAACGGTACAATGGTATAATTTGTATAATGATTATATATCATTAATTAATATAATCATGATACACCTTTTTTATAAAATTTAAATATATAAATATTTAACTATTTAAATATATAAACCAAATTTTATAAATTAAAGTCGTGTAATATTATTCTTTTTATTTTTATTGCGCATCAATTTTTACCGATTGTAAAATGTAGATCGTTAATTTGAAAATAACATTTAAAGTGCGAAATAATTTACAATACTACTACGGACATTTAAACGCAAGCAGAGGACTTTAGTAAGTAAATGTGGAGACGACACCTTTTATGTCGAAAACACAATATGTCAAATATCTTCCAATCTATTAATGATATATTATCCAAAATTAATATACTGGGATATTTTTTATGAGAAATTGATTTATTGCAAAAAAGGGCGTTGCCATTGAGCATTTTGAAGTTAGTGCAATCATAAATATGTAGACGACTACTTTTGTACTTTTTAGAAATGGAATCTATTAATAGACGTTATTTCTCGAAAATTGGTACCTTTTGTTTTAAGATAAAATGTTTAGCGTTGGAATAATGGAGGGCGCCATTTTTTTCCCGCGACTGTACAATGCACATACTGAAAAATGCGTAATACGTCTTTTTTGTGTACTTCCATATTTTGCATCCGATTCGGTAGCAAATAATTCTCTTGTATATTTAGATAATGGAAACAATCAATGATTACAAAGATAATATATTTTTATCTCTAAAATGTTCATATGCCAGCGTTACTTCTGTGAAGTAGCATTAGGCTTAATTCATGTTTGAGTGTTAAACGTTAAATGTGCCTAGGTAATTTTATTTTTTAGAATATAGAATTGTGAACGTAATTTACGAAATATTTTAAAATCGTTATTTAAAACGCAATTTTTCAAACCAAAAACATGTAAGATATAATTACAAATAAATGTGAGTTGATAAATGTGAGTTATAGTCGTATATTATACAAAATATGACAAAATTGTTGCTACTTGATTTAAGAATTTTACTAATAAGCGACCATATATTTTAATTTTTGGTTTTAGAATTGAATTTACAATTTGATTCAGAGGGTTATTAAAATGCATACTCTGATTCTTTTAAGTGCAAAGAACTAAAAAGATTTAACAAGCTTTGAAGACAAAAGGAGAAATCAATATTTTCATGTATTATTGAATTAATTTTGCAATTTAAATTATATGATTTTAGAGCATGAAAAGAGTTACGGAATACGAAAATTTATTCGCTGTTTGTTATAAAATGTTAAACTTAATAGGCAATTAATTCGCATGGTTTATTTTATAAAGAATTATTTTATTTCATTATCATTGTATGCCTAATAATTATAATATATTTTAGAGATTTACTTAATTAATTTTGTACTGCAATTTGAAACATTTAAATGCTATACAATTCGTTACACTGTACATTTGTACTCTTTATTGTCTCTTATTATCTTTACCTTTATATTGTCTTTATTATCTCAAATCTAAGAAAACAGAAAAAAAAAAAACAGAATTTGATTTTATTACAGAGGTAATTACTTCTGCTGCTCTAAATCTCAATTCAAATTTAGTTACACATTATTTACAATAAGTTCAAAATTAATTTTTGTAAATAACAAATATGAAATATATACATGGTTGTTAACTTTGTTGTTCTACTTTATTTCTAAATAAGAAAAATTCCATTTTCTCTATGCTTTAAGAACTCGCTTGTATAAATTTATCATCCATAAGTTTTATGTATTGTCCGTTTGATTAATGGACTGAAATTACAATACGACAATTGATTTAAACGAAATCGATAATTGTTAGTGATTTATTGAGTATGATGCTCACGAATGGAGACATCAGACCAACACGAACGACTGGCAGAAGCCAATTTGACAAAAACAGACATTCTTATAGAATAACCGCCAAACTGGAGTTGCGGTTACAGTTGCACACAAATCTCTGCAATACAGGCGCCAACAATAAGTTTATAAGAGTTGCTCGCAGGACGCTTATAAATCTACCATTCGTAAACAGGGAGGTTTGTCAGACGTCTCCTAACGAGCCCAAAAGCAGGTCTATTTAAAGCTTACCATGTGATTATCCCTTATTCAGATCATATGTGCTCAATGGATAATGGTTCCAAGCCCTTGACAATTTCCTGAGCTTACTTAGTACCATTCGCATGCATTAGTTATCTGATAAATGCATTAAAATTTGATGTCACTGAATAATAGATATGGGCACATCGATGCATGTCGAAAATATATGTATTACACATTAAAATAACTAATATTAAAAAAATACTTATAATTCTTTACAAAGCCATACGAATAAATTGGTATCAGAATGGATCTTTAAAGTACGAAACGCAAAATTTGTAATTTCAAAAAATTTTGAATTTTCTCAGAGAAATTTCCAAAAAACTAATGTAAATGGCAAAATTAGCTGTCATTGTATTTTGATATTCGGCTAATTACTCAATGGTCCGCTTATGCTAAAATGATGAACATAAGATGATCCGAACGCATTCAGGCTTTGAATCTTTGCATCGTGTAATTATTGCTCAAAAATATGCGAAAATTCTTCTTGTCTTTTTAACCATTGTTGTTATTTTCTGTACTAATATAATTCTTATTTCTAACATTAGTTTATATAAATCAGATTTTTTTTATTCTTATATTTTGTCTAATTTATATTATATCGTTTTCTGTTAGCATTAAAATGAATCGTGTTTGTTACGATCTTTAGAGTAAAATTAATTCCAATGCAAATTTTCTGAAATTTATAATATATCTACCTAAAGTTACTAAAATAATAAATAGACTACTTTCGACTTTTGGTATTTTAGTTAGTAAATATGCACAGCAGTGTGTTCAAAAATCCGTTATACCTAAACAAGATTGTACACAGTATAATATAAAGGATCTAAAACTTTTTTCGAATTTTTGAAATCTAGCTTTTAATAACTAGAGATTTGTAAGTGGGTAGTGAAAAACATTGTTGCACTGCAAACGTCTTTCTCTTTTACATTTCAACAGCATAAATCTCAGGAAAAGTAAATTTTAAAACACTCTTCTATAACATAACTTCTTTATGTTTGCAAAGATGAAATGTTGCAATTGATTTCTCACTCTCTTCTTGATGTGCTAGAGTTTTTAAAGTTTGTGCACCTGTGTGTTCTCGATATCAATATACCGTCTTAATATTTTGAGAACTTATTTAACCGATTATCTTTTATATGTATATATATATATAAATATATATAAGAAGCAAAACATAATGGAAAAACAATGAAATAAAATAAAATAACAAACATTCATATCAAATTCGAAAAGATATGAAAAAACGCAAAGCAGCCAAGGTTAAGCTTACTCGATACACTGTTCACACCCCTTCAACGCCAGTCTGTACCGTGACCCTCCGCAAACACTGCCACATCAACATCCGTCCTTCTGGTACGTAAAATATTTATTCTTACTTTTCTCTAATGTTATCACATCGTACTTTTGTTTTAATTATTCAAAACTCCTCTCTCTGTTTTTTGGTTTGGTTTGGCATTAGGAATGAAAATTAGTGTTTTATGCCTTACGGCGTAACTGATTGCAAGAAAATGTCAAAATTTTTACATTTAGCATATTTTTATAATAAAGTAATAATAATAGTAATGAAATTATTAAAAAGTAAATTTAAAAATATAGTGAAAAATTTATATTAAATATGGCAATTAAATATAGTATTCCGTTACAGGCATTTAATGAATATTAAGAAAATACTTTATTATTTCTTTTTAACTATAACTTTAAATCTCATGACTATATTAGATATCTAGATATTAAAAAATAATTAAAACAGTTGCAAACAGACTTTCTAATAGTCTATATAGACAAAGTGCCCAGTAACTTTGGTATTATATGTAAATATTATCACAAAAAATACTTAATGATCATATAATTAATAGCGATAAATATAATGAGACAAAACTATGTGAAAGAGAAATTTCTAATCGAATTCCAGCCTTTCAAAAAAACTGCGAATTCATTATATTAAAAAAATATACTCACATCTTTCTAAGTCAAAAATTTCACAAGAGTCCTCTTAAATTTAAAAGCGTTATCAATGGCTGCAATACTTATATTACAAAACCTGGCAACTCTTACAAAAATGCATACAGACAATCATAGAGAATCTGAATAAGCAAAGAGATACAATTATTGTCAATAATAGTGTAGAGATTTTAATTGTAATTAAAGATGTAGGAATATCTAGTGTACAAACATTTGACTTCCAGGATTTATTTAATAGTCTGGATATTGAAGATTTGATTAGTATCCTAGTGAATAAACAAAAAATATTTTGGTCTTAAAAAAGATATTAGCATTAGTAAATATAAAACTTTTATTAATCTTGTACTAAAAGAAAATTATATTATTTTTGATAATAAGATTTACCATCAAATTAAAGGATTACCTCAAGGAGGTCCATCTAGTAATAGTTTAGCAAATATATTCCTGCACTACTATGAGAAAGATTTAATTAATAATACCTCTAGTATATTATTTCGCTATATATATTATTTGATATTATTTAATAAAGAAAGAGACCTAAAGCCACAAATTGATTTCTATCCCAACTATTTAAAACTAATAAAAACTAATGACAATGAATTAGCTGCAAAATTTCTAGATTTAGATATAAAAAATATAGATAGTAAAATAGTAACAGATATCTTTGATAAAAGAACAGCATTTAATTTTCAAATTAATAAATCCCCATTTTGGAATAGTAATCTTAGCATTTCAGTCTTCAAGAATTTAGTAAAAAATTATATAATTAGAAATAATAATTTGGTAACAGTCAATGATAATAGAATTAAGAACATAATTTTTTTTTATAATTCTGTATTGGTATATGGAATACAAAAAATTAAGAGTTTATATAGATTGGATATATTTAGATCACTTAGAATAAAACATTCATTTTGGTATTTAATAGAATTTTTATAATTCCTATATAATTAGTGTTTTTAAAATTGGTTATTGATTTGTTATTTTCTGAATTACTACATAGATGACGCCAGGATTTATAAATTGAAAAACACCTTAGAACAAGATTTGATTATTAATGTTCAAATACATTATTTTATAAAAATTTAGATTATTAATAGTATTACATATTTTAACAGATTTTGAGATTTTTAGTGTAGGTATCAAACTAATTCTTTAATATTAAATTAAATTATTTGGTTAATCTATGTTGAATCATAGTTAGAAATATAGTTTTGGCAATCTGTGAAGTCAAGCTAAGTGGCGGTTTAGATTTAAATGTGGAATACAAGTATAGGATGTGTAAATGAAACATTGATTCTATAATTGAAGAGCTGAGTGAATGAACATGTTAAGTGGCATATTTGAAAAAAAATAAGATAATTCGGCAAAAGAACATGTTGAAGTCTGGTTTAAATCTAGGAAGTTCATTAAATCTGTTAAGTAAAAAAATAACGAATTTTCAGTAGATGAACATGTTAAGTGCACGGTCTTTTGCTGCTTCAATATGGAAGAGCATGTTAAGGGCACTTAACATCTTCTTCCATGAGAAACTTGTTAAGATTGGGTAAAATAACATCTGCTTCCATTGATACCGAATCGTTCTTAGCGCGGGAAATAGTATTAAGGCAGACGAAAATGTTAATAAGACAATTCAAAAATAGAAATCGTTTGCATTTGAAAGAAATTTTCACAGTAATTCTTAACAACTTTTCTATACGGTCTTCATTGCGAGTCATACATCAGGCTGAACTGCATTGCATGACAAAGAAAAGAGAAATTAACGGTAAGTAAAAGAACTTTTTGAAAGTCGTCAATTTTTTTTTAAATAATGGTTTATTACAGCATTGCTGATGTAAATGATTCTTATGAAATGGAACTAAGAGGCAACTATTCTTTCTTTAATTTAAAAATTTTTCCCTGATCACTTAAAGAAGTTGGTTTAGCTATTATGCTATTTGTGTTTTTGCTTTTTCTTTCTATACACTTTTATTTAAATTGACTTGTTTTTTGTATGTTAATTATAAAATTAAAACTATGTTTTGTTTTATTAAAACCTCAAATACTTACATATTATTCATTTCCATGTTCCGAAGACATTGATGAGAATGCTTTGAAGAAAAGTTTTCAGACACCACTAAATAATGCAAAAAAGTATTGAACAGGGCACTTCGCGGAACTCTTAATAGTTTTATGAAAGTAAATCCAGTTAAGGGATAATAGTATTAAATAAATTTTTGTGAAAAAACATTTTTAGAAAACTACACTTTCATTATAGCGCTGAAAAGTAAATTTCCATATATTTATTATTTTCTAATTTTTAGTCTTTTATTTAAAATTTATTATTAAAAGTATTATGAGATCTTGTCATCATTTTCCACAAATTATGGAACAAAAATCTAATTATGTCAAGCAATCGATTGATACCCGAGTTCTAAAAATATATAAATAGTGCATTATCATCAAGGACACACAATTATACAAAATTTCCAAACACATTAGTAAGTAAATGCAAAATGAATATTAAAATTACATTCTCACAAACAAATAACAAGTCAAGTTAAATGATACCGTAAAATATATGTTGCTAATGGATAATACCGCGAAATCATAATGCAAAGTGGCAGAGACCATCATGCCACTGACACCTTCTTTCGAAATTTAAAGATCTCCATAATAAACTCCAGCTCACCAATAGGGAAAGAAAGGTCCTTAATGAAAAGTTGCTTTCCGAGATAGCGTAAAGTGGAATAGAATAGAAGAATTGGGCTCGTACTTGCATAGGATTTTTTATGACCCTTATACCACCTTTTAAGAAAAAAACAACTCGTAAAAATTGGAGATTTTGATTTGCAAAGGACTGGAGAGGAGTTAACAGCAACAAAGATTGAAAATATAGAATAACAGCTCCCTTTTATTAAAAAAAGAATATAAATATTTTTATAAATCCTTAATTCAAAAGAAAAAGCAGAACATTAACACTCTTCATTGGGTTTCATTTTTATTGATTCTTAAACTTGTATATGATATTTTGTGATCTTTTAATGCTCCTCCAACATTCAATTTGCTTAATTTATCTTATTCATGAAAATGTATAAAGCTTTATACTTATACAATTTTGCCAATTCATTATTATGCGTATGTATTTAATGAACCACAATTACGTTGATGCAAAAAGGAATATGCACTTAACATGTTCTTCCACCGCTAAACAAAAAAGCTTTTTGACGCGCGAATGGAAGAACATGTTAAGTGCAAAAGATTATTAAATTTCTCTATAATTGAAAGAGCTATAGACTTGACATGAAACATAAAAAATTTTGAATGCTTTTTCGTCTCTAAAGTGCCGAACCAGCAAAAATTGAATGAAAAACCAAAAGAAATGTAGCCTCTAAACTTTAAAGGTCGTTTCCTCAAATTCGTTTAATTCTCACTTAACATGTTCATCCACTCAGCTCTTCAATTCTCAGTGAATAAGTATGGATATTTTATTGAATGATGTATTTATTGCTTTTAGTGCAATATATATGTTGTATTTCAAAGATATAATTTTAGTAATTTCCATATAATGATGATATCTTGTTAAGGTTAGTGTATTATTTTTTATTCTAAATTCTTTCATTTTAGGGTAAATTACCCTGTCTGTGTTTTTCAAAAACTTTAATAACAAGGATGGCTTGTACAGCAAAATTGATTTAACCTGGCTGATGCTCTTCCAAAGCAGAGCTAATAATTTTATTGTTGAAAACTCCATATACTTGGAGTGCTTTTTTTCAATAATTTTGATAGCAACAGAGTTCTTTTACATGTTAACATCTAAATGTTTAAACTTACCTTTTGCTCTTAGTATCTAAAGTATTTTCAATTTTTTAGATTTTATTTTAGATTTGGTTATTTTGTTTAATTAATGAATTTTAGTTTATGAATTGCATTTTGATATGTCTTGTTTACTTTGTTTTTGTATGTTAATATATAACAAGTTGTATTTTGGGTTATATATATATATAAAGAGAAGTATTTCAGCAAAATAAACGCATAATACAGCGTCAAATGTTTGATTACATGCGCACGCATATGGTGCTATACAGTACGCCATTTAGTCAAATTATGTAACTGTGGTGCCATTAGAGAGTTTACTTGCAAGCCTTTTTTAATCTGAATAATAACATCAATAACTAAAGTCGAAATTAAATATTGTTCCCAAAACCGAATTTGGCTGCAAAACGCTTATTGAAGGGTTTCCTAGAAGAAACATCGAAATTTTTGCTGATATTTACTTCAATTAAATTAAAAATTGCTGATATTTACTTCAATTAAATTAAAAATTGCTGAAATATTATCTTTAAAATATATAATAGAATCATAAAACTTTCCATTTATATACTTATTAGAAAAAATAAAAATAACTGTTTACACTAGAAGGATACACGAATTGATTCACTGAGAAGAAAAATTCATTTATCATTTTAATGCGTCATTATATTTTCTTAACAAATGAATTTTCTCATTTATTTTCAATCTAAAAGTATAAAGAAATGAAAGATGTCTTAGATTTAGGAAATTAAATTAATGCTCTCTAGGTATCATATTTCTATAAATAAAAGCTAATTTTAGGTAAATATTAGCTTATAGGATTTCATTTACCGAAAGATTGCTCGAAATAAAAATTATGCGTGAAATATATTTTGGACGGAAAAGTGTCCATGTTTTCTAGAAATAATAAATTAATTATGTAATTTATTGTCATAAATTAATTAAATCTCATTAAATAGAATCTAAGTCAAATGTTCTTCAGTGCTGTTTTTTTACTGTATGTTTACCTGAATCTCAAATTTATGCTGTTAAAAATTATATTTATAAAATATTTGAAAACATAAAAATGAAAATCCATTTCTAATCTACCAACATTGGGACAAATACTGAAATAATTCTCATTTCCTTTCTTTTAATAATTGCTTTCAAAATGATCAGAAGAAAAAGCACAGAAATGTAGACACCCATCAATATGGGCATGCATGAAAATAAAAAGGGATTATAAGGATAATACAGAAGAAAGACACATACATATAGAAAAATGTTTTAAAATGATTTGAAGATTTGTAAGTGACGCTTGAAGATGAAACTTTGGATACTTGTAAAAAAAATGTCTTGCTTTCTAGGTTTTGGTAATAAGCCTTACAGGAGCAGCGTCTGTCATATATGTGAAGCACACATCAATAACTGACTAAACTGATATCACTATATTTTGTGGGCATGAAGATCAATAGAGAAGCAACAAAATCAATCTGGTTATGTAAAAATTGTCACCACAACACATTTGGACTGCCCCGCTATCATGAAAGCTCTGCGCGATCTGGGAGAGCCCTCCCCTTCCCTTAGGAGTTCAACTCACGAAAAATTTTTGACAATCCCAAAGTTGTTATATCTACTTACTGTCTATTTTGGTTTCTCATGGACACAGCACCAACCAGCCAACAAATCAAGTAATGATGTTTAAAATGTTTACAATAAAAGCACCATAATGCAAAATGAAAATTCTTTAGAAATTAAGATTGAACAATGAATAAGTTTAAGGAATCCACCAGATGAACTTTATCAAGGCGTTACTCATCTGAGAGGATTCAAAATAAGAAACAACAGAAATACTCTTCTGTATGAGATTCCGTCAAAAGTCAAGAAAAATTCACTAAGAATTTCACTAGAATCTCATGTGACCCAAAGCATCGTGATAATTAGAAGAAGAATTCAGAGATACTCAGATATGTCCTAAAGGCCAATGAGTATAAGTAAGAAAGGTAAAAAACTTACATTCCACTACCAGTAGATGCAAACAGCTAGCATATATAGCTTTTTGCCTCTATTTACTAAGACGAATGTCTGACACCTGCTTTCAATATTTGTGCTTAAGTCGTTGAGACAATCATGCATTCTGTTCCTTTCTTGAGGTTCCATCTCCATTTTTTCCAAAGTCAAGAATGGCATTGGTCTAATTACACTGCACCGTAAAAATGTTTCATATTAATACCCGGAATTTAGTAAGGATAACATGCTGGTTACCCCATATGCTGTATTGTCTCCATTTCAAGCAAATTCTCCATACATCTAGCTGAATGGGATCAGGTATTATCAGTTTGGCTTGAAATTTTACAATTATATCAGTATTAAGGTAAGGCCAAGGGGAAAATTTGTTTTGAATAATTAATATTATCTTTCTATGCAAAAATGTTGAACAGATTTTTGAAAAGTGAATTTACTTTGTAACGATTAGGTATAATTTTAAGTCCAAGCAAGAAAGTATTTTTTCGTTTATGCTGTCCTGAAATGTGCTGATATTAAGAGAGATTCGAAAATTATTCGTCTTGAAATGGTAGCAACTTGTTTATTCCCAATTCGTTAATGATCTTAACGATTATTAATTGCATCTCTGATTAAGTATTCAGCCACCTCACATCGCCACTGACTCCAGAGACCGTACTAATTGCTACGCCAAATTAATTAGAACTTTCAGAGTCTTCATTTGCTTACGAAGCTTTTTCATTGAGAAATTATTTTTTACATGCTTTATATACATACATATAAGTCAGGTAGACACTTAATAAAAAAAAGTTGATTTGGAAATCGATTAACAACTTTGTTCTAATGAGTTCTACAACGAATATGAAGCACAATCCGTCGGCTTCGAAACAAATAGAAGGCTCGTTAATGGCTATATATTATTTATCTGAAAAATTAACTTGTTCTATAACTGATGAAATTATGTTATTCAAATGAATAGAAAATATAATCGTAATTTTTCAATCATAGGGCTAACATACTTTACTTTTGAATCAGTGAATTTCTTCACAATGATTCATTGCGAAAAGTTGTTTCTTGCAATTCTTTGTGTGTAAAGTATATTCAATAAACAAACGTACGAAATAACCCATGACATAAAAAAAAGTAAAATTAGTGGCATTAGGATGCTACTAATGTTACAAAGATAAGAAAGAAAAAAAATATATAGATTTTTTGGAAAAATAAGTGACTGTGATAAAAGTAATAGCAAACACTTACTTTTTGATAGTTTTCAAATAGGTATAATTAGTATATGATAGTTGTAGTTCCGTAAATAATATAATAATAGTTAGACATTTTTATCAAATGCATTAATGGTTAATTCCAAAAAGCATAGATTTATTCTTTTAAAATTTCTAATTTAATATTAATTAGTTAAGATAGTTTTCAACATTTAATTAGCTTTCGTTAAAATTATTACGAGAATGTTCTAAATAATAGATGAAGCATTTTTATAATATCTGTTCTTCCTAGTTAGAAATTTCTTTCTGTTCTGTTCTTAAGGGAAAAAACGATAGAGGTAGTTTTGCTAAAACAAAAAAGATTTCTTGATTTTTTTCTCAATAGCCTGTGGACATTCATTCTTTCTTCATATTAGACACGAAAAAAAGAGTTACACGTAAAAACTATTAACTGTATTGTAAGAAATTTTTCCACAGCTAACCACACATTTTCATTGTCCGACGAAAGGTTTTTCTTGTCTTTTTTTTAAAAAAATCTTTAAAGAGAAGAAAAGGAGCTTCCGCCTACACTCAATTAATTGTGGGTGCACTGAAAACAAACCAGTGTGATTTTTTGAACGTCTGTGTTTATAGTGTGAAAGCAATTAAGTACTTTAAACAGAAAAAATATAAGCACGGAAAAAAACCCTTATTACTTTGAAGGCGTAAGAACAAGAAAATTGCTTCAAAGAAACTCTTAAAAATATTCAGGGGAATATTATCCCAAAGAAACTTTATTCAATGACACATCATTATTTGATAAATATCTTCTCTAATATCGTTAGTAATGGTAATAGTAATTATTAATATTAAATATTAACGGCTTATTAAAACATATGATATAAAATAAATAAAAAATGAATGAATTTCTATTCCGTTCCTCATATTCCAGCAACGTTTTTCAATCACAGATGTCAAAAAACATAACCTATTCCCAATGGTTTGAGACAAATGGACATCAAACTCCGAGTGATTGGTGATGTTATAATATGGTCCAATGAATAATACTTCGGCTTGAATTTCAAAAATCAACGTCTTCACGTCACCGGCGGAGGGGCGGACGTAGAAGCATGCCATGTGGATTGTGACCAGAGATCCGTGCAAAATGGGGATGGAAATTGATATTTTGGGGAATCCACAGGAGCGCTGACTATCGTTACACCATTGGTGGAAGCCAACACTCATATAAATACTCTGGACGATTCTCCATTTCCATGATAACCACGCCGTCTGTTATTTGGGCTAAAGAGCTCTAAATACTGTCTGTGCGCTACCCACTGTGTTGCTGTGTCTGTCCATTAACCTGGAACAGGCTTTAGACTACATTATCTTCAAATATAAGCCACACTATATAAGGGATTTTATGAGACTGGATGAAGTATTTTGTAGACAAGACGTCTTTCTACTCTGCCGATGATTCTTGCCTCCCTTACAGGATGAAAACCACATCAAGGATACACCAAAAAACGTGACATCATTTCTGCACCAGAACGCAACATATTTATGAAACCACATTGAGAAATTAATGTTAGTATTTATGTGGGGAAATTTACACTGTGATATCATTTGTTATAAAGTTCGATTTTTCTGTAACAAAGCATGAGCGTGGTAATGCCATATTTTCAATTTCTAGTTGTAGGTGAGTTATACAACCATAAGTAATTTGCTGTAAGAGATATTGTTCGTCTTAATGTGTACTAACACCCTATTTTCTTGCAAGAGTTTGAGAACATTCTTTATTTTGTTAAGGCAAAATAATCAAAATGTAAACTTAAAAAGAAAAAAAATGCGGAGATATAAAATCCAAACAAATAATGATTATAATCTTTTCTAATATGTGTTAAGAGTTTTGTAGACCACTAATTGGAGAATTAATCAGCAATGTTTTATTAATAAACTAGAAAATTTGTGCCCGTCTAAGACTGGTTTTTATCCTTCCAAACATATCACATGTCCCATTTTTACAGTTTTACTAACGAAAGTTATAGTAGAAAATCTCATTTATAGTGGCAGAGTGCTTAAGAAATTTAAAGAATACAGAACTGATGAATCAACTGACACTAACCTTCATTTAATAATAACCTTGCTTTTAATAATTACTTTCGTTTCGTCCGAGTAAAAATATGGCAAAATCCACTAACAGAAAAAAATGCGCTACCAAATGCAAAATAAATAAATACTGAAAGAAAATAATAAAAAAGAAATAAAAATGTTAACGCTGCTCAATTTATATATAAAAAACGCCTTGAATCAATTGCCACGGACTTTCGTTGTCATAAATAACTTTACCGAGGCAAAAAGAAATGAAACAGTTGAAATCATTATATTGAAATTTATTCCAATTAGCCTGAATAAAAAAATTGTCCGAGTTCTTTGACTCCATAAAAGAATTCGGATTTGCGCGTTCGTTAATGACAGAGAGCAAAGGGTCGTGTTTATTTATAGGCGTAGACAGATCGTCTGAATCTGTTTGGCACGTAGTCAAACCAAACCACGTGGCAGCTTTACCGTATCAGTGAGAGACAGATCTGGGCTATTATATTAGTAATTTTTGTTACTTATTTGCTTTTGTTTATTTCAGTGAATTTTTAGTTCATCCAATTGCAATAGGTATTCGGCTTAAAACACGAAGTTCCACGGGTTTTTAGTAAAGTGTGCACGCATTTTACTTCTTCTCACACTTAAATCCATGGCGGATAATTACACTGGGCAACAAAAAAATTTTTTTTCATGTTGCCTGAGAAAGAAAGGGTTATACCTATGCATTTTTATGCCCTGATTTCAAATCTGTTAATCGTTTTTTTCAATCACCCATAGTTTTTGAGCAACATAGTAACTCTTATTATATACATTAGGAAATCATATTCAACTTGCAGTATTTACACAGGCATATTAAAATGTTACAAACCTACACTTTCAGGTCTACTTGTCCTGTCGACTGTGCTTGGCTTGAGGAATATCCATTGTCAATGTCCAAAAAATAATCGGCTAACATTTTCGGATTCCATTTCCCTCGGTAACGAGCTCCCATATTCGAGATATCCTGATGGAACCGTGTACCATGCTTGTCGCTTACTGAGCCAAGATTTCCAGGGTAGAATTCTAAGTGAGAGTGCAAGAAATGGATTTTCAACGACATGTTGCATCCCATAGTTTTGTAGGTCTTTAAGCAAGCTACTGACTATTTGTCTTAGTTTTCCGCTTTGTGATTTCCCAAGAAGCTTTTTTTCTAACTCCTTAAACGATGTTCATTCTGCGGCTTCCTTCTTAGTCAGTTTACTCTCAAGCACCGGATCCTTCATTAGTTGTCTAAATTGAGGCCCCACAAATATGCCTTCCTTAATTTTTTTTCACTCACTTTTGGAAACTTCAGACGTAAGTACTGAAATCCACTTCTTCCACAGTCCATCGCTTTAACAAAATTCTTCATCAAACCTAATTTGATGTGCAATAGAGGCAAGAGAACTTTTTCTGAGACAACTAGTGGTTCGTTCTCTTCATTCATCACACCCGGTATGAGGAACTGTCGCTTGGGCCACACCTTCTTGATGTAGTACTTTTTTTCTGTCCCTATTGTCCCACTGGCACAGAAAGCAAAAGAACTTGGTATAGCCTGCTTGCAATCTAACTAAGACGGCAATCACTTTCAAGTCGGCGCATATATGCCAAGAATGCTTGCTGTACTCAATACTAGACAACATATGCTTCAAGGTTTCGTATGTTTCTTTCATATGAACGGCTACATTCTACAGGAATCGAAGGGTGCTTGTTACCATTGTGTAACACAACTGCTTTTAACCTGACCTTTGAAAAGTCTATAAACAAACGCCATTATTGAGGGTTATGTTGTAGTTCTAGAGCCTTAAAAAACTTATCAACATGATTACAAAATATCACATCACCATCTTGGCAAAAGCTTCCACGTGCTGCCAAACAGAAACACCTGTCCTTACAAAGTGGCTCATGCATTGAATCGTATTTGCGTTGCAGGATTCTCGATCCAAAAACGCCTGTTATAATTTTTGACATACAGCTTTTTCTTTATGAAAATAATAATTGTAAGAGCATTTCAAACCCAAACATTATCTTCTTGGCCGGCAATTAATTTTTTTCAGAAAGTATTTTTGACACAAGATCCGACATATTTCGATGACATTTTCTATGTACTTGTAAGCAATTACGAGTAGTGTTGCTGAAAAACAGTGTGTTATAGGGTTTTTCGAGATTATATTCGGATTCAGTGACCATAAAAACACCATTATCAGTTCAAATCTCAAAGGCAACAAAAAAATATCCTGGCTACGATATTGATTCAAATAAAAGAAAGGAGTGGACAGAGGTTTTAGTGCGAGTTCATGTTGCATAAAATTGGAGGGTGACCGACAAATTCTGATTGGTTTTTCGAATTCAGAGCGTGAAAGTACATAAGAATTAGCTAAAATCATACGGGCAACAAAATGGTTGTTGTCCAGAGTTATCTTTGACATAACATCCCATACATCTCATGCTTTATCTATCATATTTTTCACTGATGCTTTCCACATCATATTGCGAGCATCATAACTCAAAATACATGTTTTGTCCCCCCCTTAATTTCATGGCTAATACATCTAAATAGCAGTCCAACAACATTTTCCTATTTGTGAATTTCCATAAGAAATCTGTATTTTCCATTTTATTTATCTTATTTTGTTTCTAAATTCTTGATCTTGGAATCTATACTATCATAATAATATAAAAACTGCATTTTTTCCCAACTAGGAAACTTTATTACTAGTTGATGTTTTTAATACCTCATTTTGTTATGTTGTTTTAATTTCATAGTTTGTGACTTCTGAGCTAAATTTTCATGTATACGTTTTTGCATAGTTCGATGTTATTTATTTTTCAAGGTTTCCTGTGTGTTTCTGTTCCTATAAAACAGTGATATATATAATAGTGCTGGTTTTCCGAATTTAATTGCAAGATATTAGGCCATAAATAGCACTTACACCTTAAAACCAAAAAAGTTTAGTTCAGTTCCGGATTCCAACAAAAATAAGTATTACTTAAATAAAGAAAAAATTAAAATCCTAATTAATAGTAATTTAAATTAAAATATTCACTCCCAGGTATTTCGCCTTAATTTAATTTCAAATAAGAATTCAATCAAAATGTAGAATAATTTAGTGTAATGAAATTAAACATTCGGAACTAGGAAAACCTTTATTTCTAATCAGTTTATTTTTCAATCATTATAAGAGAAAATTGGAATATAAATCATTCTTCTTAATAACCATTTAAATTATATTTCGGGCTTTAAAATAAAAACTAATAGCTTTCATCTTAATTTGCAATAATACTTTTCTCAACTACTTAATAAAGTCATATTTTCAAAATAATTTAATAAAGTGAAGAAAAGTAAAATAATCTGTTTCAATTCATGACTGAAGCATTCCTCAAAGGAATCATATCCTGCCTGGAAGGCAAATAAAAATTCATATTTCCGTAAGTGTTGAAATACTGGAAAAGCGATGAAGAATACTGAAATTAATACTTTAAACACAATTAAATATAATTGCTATTTCAAAAAGCGTCAACAAATTTACTGGATATAAATATATCCACTATACTTAAACTGATTAATCGCCGAAAGTGAAATTAATAAAAGGGGTGAAATTAAGTGATCTTCTTTCATGACGATATAATAAAAAAAGCAATTGCGTTTAGTTGAGTTAAAATACCGAGAAAGAGTTTGAAATATACATATTAGTTTTGAATAAAACTTATTTTCCCCAAATGAATTCCTATTTGTCAATCGAGGGAGAAATCTTTATATCTCAAATGCGTTTTCATTTCATTTTGATTCATATCCTCTCTTTTTCAGGTTCACAACAGAAAAATTTTACCAATTAATTTACAAACAATCTGCTAATGAAGAGCGATATAAACAGAATATGTTTCAGCAAATGTAGAACGACATGGCATTCAAAGAAATTAATTACCTTTATTGTTGTTGAATATGACTTTCTGAGGCAAACCGAAGATTTCAACATTGTTTAGTACAGGGTGAGGCAGAAAGGATGGACGTTTTTGAAATGGCTAGAACTCGCCACTATTTACAATTGCACTAAATTCAAAATTTACAATAGCAATACCCATTTTCGATGACGTAAATAAATTACTACTCAAAAAATACCCCAAGATATCAATTTTAAGTTAATTGACCATTAAAATATCGGAAGATATTCGGCATTTTGTGTTCGGGATATAAAAGAGGGCCGTCTCCATATTTAGATAGTGAAGCTTGCTGCTTGCGTTGAAATGTCGGTGGTAGAATTCTAACTTATTTCACTCTTCAAATGCCATCTTAAAAGTTACAATGTATTTTTTACAATCGATATATACTACATGCATTACAAAATTCTGCAAAAATGGAATTTTCTCCTAAAAATATGAATTTGATCCATATATAGGGTAACTCCTTGAGTGTTGCCGCATCCGGGATAGATGCCGCACACCTTGAATTTCTTGTAATTATCGATTGATGGCTGTCAGACGCGCAGTACAGGTGCGCAATGTGATTTCTTTAACCAGTTTATAGCGTGAATCCCAATTCGATTATTACTTTTAGCTGTACAATCGTTATTTTGAGGTAATCTCATGATTTCACTATCCAAACTTTTAAACACCTTATGCTTAAATACTTTTTGTAAGCAAATTAATAAATCCATGCATGATTTCGAAGTCAAAACTAAGTGTAGCGTCTGTTACACCATTTTTCCTTTGAGAGGGCAGGCAACTGTGATGTGTACGGTACGTCTGTACCGTACAAAATGGGATGCATGCCGCAGTTTCTTTTGTACGGGATGCCGAGATTAATAAAATTGAAATTTAACTATCCGTGTCTTATTTTATTATGTTACTGAATTTTATGTTACTGAAGTATATTTGATGGATTTGATTAAGTGTTATGAACTTTTTTCATATCTTTTTGCACAGACTAACCAAGCTGGACATGTTATTAGTCGTTTATTGTAATTGTAATAATTTTTCATTTTAACGTTCTGGCTTTAAATGAAATATTGTTTTTAAAAACTGGACAAGTTTTAAATTTCTTTACAGATTTTATTAGAATCTCCCACATTTTATAAAAGAAAAGAAGGTGTAAGGCCTCGAGTACAAAGGGATCCGGAAAGGTTAATACAGGCGATTAAAAGAATCAAACATGGTGACATTTCCCACAGACAGAGCCATTCCAAAAATGTAAGAAAATTAACAAAAAAGATGATAAAACTGCCAAGAGAAAATTTAATTTTGAATCTGGATCCCATGACAGTTTATCAGACATTGATGAATGTTCAAACAATATCAAGTTTACTACACCAAAGGAGAAAAAGGGAAACATAAAAAGTAAGGAGGCAAAGAAAGATACTAGTCAAGATGATAACAATTAACAGTTGGATCACACATGTGACCCAGACGTTCTTTGCAAGGAATGGTCACAAAACTACTACAAAACTAAGAGGAAGTATGATTTGCTTCGATGCATCAGGTGTCAAATGTGGTTACATGAAGACTGTACTATTTTCGACACTTTTTGTGTAGATTGCGGTGGATAGAACAGGTCTGTTAACAAACAAAACAATGTAAACACTATTTTACTTTTTTCTTTTCCCGCTCTAATACACTGATGTTACGTTGTTGCTTAAAAGACAATTAAAATTCAATCTTTAAAAAATAAGTA